>JAATLQ010038643.1:0-65456 GCA_013421005.1 Heliconius erato x Heliconius himera
TATGTTATCCTTAGAAGATACAAATATGCTGTCGCTGACTTTTTTGTAGATCTTATTAAGAGGAATAATACTCTAGTACATTATTTTCATGTAGGACTTACCATTAAAGCAGCGCATGCGTGAAAGTTTCTCAACGGGTAGGACATTTATCATATTTATGTCAAATTACAATAAAATATACATATAATAAACCATATATAAACCTTCCCTGAGAAATACTCTACCTAATGGTGAAAACCGCATCAAAATCCGTTGGGTGGTTTAGAAGAAGATCGCTTAGAAAGGCCAGACAGAGACGAAATGCGTTCTTATTTTATAAGATATAGAGATATTATTTGGTTTAAACCAAATAAATAATATAAATAAATGGTATTGCAGTTAAATCAATTTTGACTTGGTGATAAAATAAGAGAGCCGTGTAATTTTTTATTATATGTATTACGAAATAACTGACGTATATACATATACAAATACAAATCAAATAAATTATTTAGAAAACGTATAAGTTAGTAGTATTGTTCCTAAGTGGGGAATAATACTTTAAAAATGTATTTTTTTTAAATGTAAAAAAATGTCTAGTGTTTCGATTTGTTCGCTCTAGTGTCGTGGCAAAGCGCGGCGTTGGGCACCGCCTCCCAAAAGGTAATATATTCTAAGCCTCCAGATAATAAGCCCCCAGAATTCGTTGGAAAATGGGGCATGCATTGGTTCGTCTGCCTGAAGGGGTCTTCGAAATATAACATGACGCTAAAAAAAGTCAAAATTTTAAAGTGCTAATTGACTAAGAAACAAGAAGTGTTGATAATATTAGCATTGTAAGGATTTGAAAGTGAAAGGAGAGACGAGCCCGATTTGCATCCGCCAGTCGGTCGGAAACGAGTTTCAAACGAATTGCTTTCATCTTTGGGCAATGAATTTAGAATCAAAGGACAGTGTCTTGACGACTTTATGTTTTACTTTCCATTTGTTATGTATTATTCTCAGTTGCTTGGTTTTTATTATTTTTGGATTGTTTAATTATTGTATTATTTACTTTTAGTGAACTTATTTTTCAATTTTATTCTTCTTGTCTATTATAAGGAAGATTATTATTCAATCTCAGATTGATATATAAATATTTTTTATATAAATTAAGAGCCAATTTTCTTGTTTAACTCACAAGGTGTTAAAAATACCGGAAGATTAAACAATATGTCTTATCCAGTCGCCTACCCATTTATGTTCAAAGAACTAATAACAAATTAGTAAAACATTAGCCACCCACTAAATACTTTGACTACATCAATTGAAGCCTATATGTTATTTTGATGTAAAAGTTATATTACTGTAAAGTGTCACCGAAATCCGTTCAGTATGTTTTGGGTAAAAGAGGAACGAACGTCCGTCCTCACAAACTTTCACATTTATAACATTAGAACGAATAAAATCTAAGCAGAATAGGTATTTTAACCTGTAACCTTTGTTCCTATTGTAGTCATGTAACTATCTTCCCAGTCACATACATGTACCTCCCGTAAACTACCATAAACTCGTGATCGGCGGTTCTGATATAGACATAGACATTTCCACCCTCAAATTTATTGTGAAGATACATTGTTTGGGAACCAGTGCTTTTGCGGCCACCGCTGTCATTTGGTTGGTTTGCTTTGAAAAACATCACTACTACATTGTACTACATCGTGCTGCGTGCTCGTCCATTGTCCTCCAAAAACGTACAAAACCACAAATAGAACAATAGAATAATGTTCACTTCACCCCGCAAATATTTCATCGAGTCGTGGTATATATTTCGCGCTGGCCACACCGCGTACCTATTTGCTAGAACGATTAGTAAAGTGTCCGCCTATTCCTGTCGCACTTAATTACTGAACTCTTGTGAAGTATGCGCTGGTGGTGCGGAGCGGCCTCCGCTCTGGTGTGGAGTTTTGAATTTTAATATTGCACTCTGTGTGTGTATGTGTTTTGAATATGTTTTTGATAGGTTGTGGTTTTAGTCTTTTTTTGGGTAATAGTAATATATAAGTATCCAGGACTGGCTTCAAACGTATTCGATATTTGAGTCCAGTCCTGGCGCAGTGTGTGACTATAAACAAGACAGGTGTGAGTTTGATTCGTTCTCGAGGAAATGAAATATTTAATATTTTCGTTCACGTGTGTTTTTCAATTACATAGATTTTTACGAAATCTTTGAGGAATGGACTGGAGAACTTAAATCATTTCTTTGTTAATTGTTCCTAAAATTAATAATCCATATTAGTTATTTAGTGGAATCTAACAAATTTTTTCTAACTCCTTCCTCCTGCCGGTAATTTAAATACCATCAAATAATTCCACTACTTACATTGGAACATAAAATTTTACTATAATTCGGAATAAACAGATTATACGGAAAATTTATATCGTTAAATGCTAAAGGTCGCTTTTGTAAACATTTACAAACAAAATAGCATTATGTGAAAGAGCCTACGAGAGCAAATTTCCACAGTACGGAGTTAGCCGGGGGTTAGCCACTCTCGTTAACGTAATGCGAGACTAAACTTGATTGATAGGCCCCGGACGACACTAAAACTATTACAGTAGCGTTTGTCTTAACTAAAATGTTGAAAATGCCTTTTTTTATCTGGACTTTTGTATGTACGTGATTTTTTTTTTAATTTATTGTTGTTATTATGAATAGAAAAAAATAAATAATATTTAATAATAAATATAAATTAATTAAAATTTTATTTAATTTTCAAAATATTTAATATCAAAGTTTTTAGATAACCAAAAAAAACACCATAAATAAGTTTCACAGAAACGCTAGATGGAATCCATTTTTCTAATAACTCTTGAAGCTACGCCTCTGAAACGAACAGTGTCACATATAAATTGGATGTCACATTTTTGCGAGGAGTTTCGCAAGTTTAAGGCAAATCTAATTTGAAAAGTTAAGGGTTACTTTATTTGTAGATACAGCTACGAAAGTGTAATAACTTCATACATATTTTAGACAAAAGGCCGGTTGTATAGGTCCTACGGTCGCCTCACTCGGACTTTCTTTCAGTCAAATGAGCCGGAATTAAATAACGGAGTACGAAAAAAAAAGTTTGAAGGAAGGAGTATCCAAAAGTTTGCCCCCACCCCTTTTTATATTTTATACAATCTGCTCTCTGTAGGTCTTATGTTATTATTTATGTTACATTTTCCTCTGACCGCGGGCTCTCCGTTGCGGTACTGTTTTTAATTAATGCCGCCCGTTTTCCGTACCTTCCTAGTGTTACAACAATTATTTTACCAACCTCATTAAGAAGTTTATGTCGAGAAGAAAAATATTCTACGCGTGAGGTTTCCACTTCTGTTTTTTGTTCCTTTTTGTTATGCGTACTTCGCCTTTGTTACTAACTTGCTATAAATATTTTTTGTTAGTCCCTACATGCTTTAATTTTTTTATTCATAAAATATCTTGTCGGTTGGAGGTTTTATATTTATAATACTCTTCAGAAACTCCAACTCAAGCTTGCTAATTTTAAGAGAAAAAACGATCCATTATGTTTCCCTTTTGTAATTATTTTCCGGAATTTTTATAACAATATTTGATTACAAATTCGAAATATCGCCGATTTATATCCGATTAATTACTAGCAATATAACGTGTGGTTCAATAAAATCAGACTTTAAAGTAATTTGCAAATGAATTTACCCGATAGCTGCAGTCACAGTCGTTAGTGCGACGTTCTGGTCTTTGTTTTGCTCGCCCGTTCATGATAACTAATTGCTTCTGTTTTTGCTTGTCTTGCGTTTGATGT
Organism: Heliconius erato x Heliconius himera; assembly: GCA_013421005.1. Taxonomy (NCBI): domain Eukaryota; kingdom Metazoa; phylum Arthropoda; class Insecta; order Lepidoptera; family Nymphalidae; genus Heliconius; species Heliconius erato x Heliconius himera. Next base: position 3,789 of record JAATLQ010038643.1, read on the forward strand.
TTTAACTTAATATCGCTTCTTTAAGTAAAACTCATCAATATTTTCTACTTTATTATGCATTAAAGTATAGAATTTACCATTTGGGATATCGTGGTCGTAGGTTTGATCTCCACGTTGGGGAAATTAATTCTTCTTATTTCTCTGCTTTGTTGAGGCAAAGCACGGCGATGAATTTATCTATTCAACACGCAATGAATAGAATTCGGGTGGAAAGAGGAGAGGGGAGTGTCTTAACATTAGGTTATTTTGGTTTACCCTATTATATGTGGAATAAAGTGTGAATTTGTAAATTTTGTATGAAATGAGTGAAGATTGCATTATAAAATCAGGTGAGCTATATCTGACTCTTAGTGCGGCAACTATGAAAATGATAAATCTGCATGATTATGATTCTGTTTGATGTATTAATATTAAGCAATTTACGTGATGTAAAATGAATATTGCATAGCTATAGGTGGACTTAATAATTTTTTGCTTGCTGCTTTTATTACCTTTTACATCATTTACATCAAGGAAGTTGATACACACATTTTTTTTCTTTATCATAAAATTGGAGTTGAATCTAATGAATAAAATCATGCGTTAGTTTTTATTTATTAAATATAATTTATTACGACAGCACATATTAGTACGATACAACGATAATGGTAAATACTAATTCAAATATATTATCATAAATTTTCTCTAATTAAAAAAAATATCAAAAACTGAAACCTAATAAGAATCTATAAAATAAATATCATATAATTATCAAAAAGACCAAAAATACACCAAAATTAAAATTTTATTTCACAATCACAAAGGAATGACAAAACACACGTATTACATTGCCGTTGAGAAATTAACATTCTTAAACGAAACCATTAAAGTGGGATTGTGTCATGATTACCGCGAGAGAATATTACCGTATTATGTCGTATTTTGACAGGAAACGGATTGACGGCGGAGGAGGAGGATAAACCTTAAAAAGAAAAATATCAAATAAGAATATGAAATGAGACATGGGAGCCAACTCGTGTTTCATCCGCGCGAGATGTCAAGATTTTGGTAACATGACAAACTTTCGAAATTTATTCTCTTACTAGCTGTCGCTCTCGTCTCGCCACGAGGCTACAGATAAAAAGATTACTGTAGACTGTGGAACTCTTGCACCAAGGTCGTTTCTTGCGTATTGCGTAATTACTTAACAATAACAATTTTATAGCGCCATTTATAAATGTAAGATGATGTGAAATGTTATTTGAAATAATATGGAATGTTATACGAGTATGTATTTTGTTTGTGTTGTTTTTAAATTTTGATTTTTTATTGTTGTTTAATATAGAATAACCTACAACTCCAATGCTTAATGGTTATTACTGAATACAATAAGTAGCATTTGTTTTTTAGGGTTTTCTATCTCAAAAGGAAAAACCGGGACCTGTCATCGTTTTCTATAAAATTCGTCGCGTAATGAGGAGTTACAATATAAATAAAGGAATAAATCCGAAAAGTGAAAAATTGTATTTTATAGAATCATTACAAACTTGTAGCGCATTTAATACGAAATGAGTGCATACAGGCAAATTTAAGCTTATCAAGTTTATTCACCGCGTAATCACAACCTATGGGGTATTTTCCGTAGACCTACATTTATTAAATTTGTCCAGAAGTGAAATGAATATTTATATAACAGATTTAAACTAATACAGATTTCTTTTCTTCTTCTTCTATTCATACAAAATGAGTGCATGAGCCCGCAAACTTATATTTGTCAACTTTAATACGTTGTACGATAAAAGTTGAGAACACTTTTTGATGACCAAGAATCCTGAAAATGGTGCTCGAGACTGACTCGCACTTGTCCGGTATTTCATTTATAAAATACTATACGGTATTTAAAGGATATCCTTCCTTGTTTATATACTTATTAGTATATGCATAAAATATACATTTATAGCATGTGAAATAGCAAATTAATTTAGTTCTCAAACAACACGCCTCAAGTTCAAATCGACAACAAAGATGTTGAGATTATTGGAGTAATACTTGCAAATCCGGATCGGGACTACTAATGACTTGTTTTGAAGAACTAAAGTAGGTACGGTGGATTTAAGTCGGAATAATTAATCCTGTCGTTGAAAATTAGCTGGTTTTAACTGTGTTTTATATATTCATATATCAATTTAAAGCAGTGCCATTCATTCAAATAGATAGATATTTCTTAAATAATATTTCTTAAATATATAATGGATTTTATATGTTTCTTATCATTATGATCATCATTATGATCATCATCATCATCATCGTCATTGGCTAGTTACAACAATGTGCACCATGTCCAACGTTTTCTCTATTCTTCTCTATTTACTCGATCCTTCCTAAATTTTGTCAGCTGAGTTTTGAAGTCTTTGGTAATTCCATCAAACCACATAAGCTTATGTCCTCTAATCCTGTAATTACCACCATTTGGATTCGACTCGACTGGTATTATTCACTCGAAAAATAATTTAAAATGATATTTGTATAAAAGCCCTGAACATTTACTGTTTAAAGTCATATTTATTAATCCGCTTACGAGTTGTGTTATTGGTATGTTATTTAATGGGCAGATTTAATTCGAATCCATCATTTATCTGTTGTATAGGTACCAGTCATCAATCCATTGTTCGGCCAGCCGTCTGTCTTGATTACTGACACTGTGCGGCCAGTGTGGCCAGTTAAGAAATATGTTTTGATGGTATTTTAAATGTAAAATATTTATTTCTAACTTAAATATATTTTCAATTTTTACCTTAATAAGTTTTTTGATTTTCCCGATTATTACACATTTTTTATGAAACATTTTTGGAAACATTTTTGGAAACCCGACGTTTCGAACACTTTGCAATAGTCCGTGGTCACGGGTAGACTCGTCGGGTTTCCAAAAATGTATAATACAAAGTATACGCGATTAATCCGGTTAAAATAGTTTCATTTAATTTTTTTCCCTTATCATATAATTGATATGAAGTTATACAGTAAATTAATGATTATAAAGTAAACTTAAATTGGTTGAAATCAAGACTGAGTCAATTCACGAAATAAATTAAAGCAATCATAATACCTGTCATTGAATATTTTTAATAATCTATAAGCGGATAAAAGAGTCGCGATGTGATTTCACTGTATTTCCTAAAGGCAAGATGTAGAGGTACTGCCAAAGCTTTATCTCCAAGGAGGATCGATATCTTATTACGTCATCCGCCTCTGTCACGTTTTCAATTAGTGTATCCAGGGATGTTCACAGAAATAACGTTGTACGTTACATCTCGGCTATTCAGTGGGGCTTATAACGCGACTATTCGCCACACCATTGTTAACAACTTCTAAAGATTTCTTTAGGGTCAACGGGTATATTGATCTTCGTCTTGTGTTCATCATATAATAATTAATTTTGCTCGAGTTAGTTTTGGGTTTATAGGTGAACTTGAAGTCTGCTGTGTGTGTTGTGTCAAGCTCATACATTATGTATATATATTTATTTTTCAGCTTTACTCTGTAATCCGCATTTGGCAGGGTAGGTAGACGGAACCTAATATTAAGACACTCCCTTTTCCATTTTCCGTAGAATTCTGCAGTTCACTGTGAGTGTTAAGTGGCGAAAATCAACACCGCCCTCTGCCTCGAGACCAGATCGAAGAAATTATATTTTTAAGATTAATTTTGTTTTATTCGTATTAGCAAGGCTTTGAATAAAAAAATACCATTTTGCAATATGCCATATTACGATATTTTTTCACATGCTAATTAATCGAATGAAATATATGAACTTTTTCCTAAATTTTAATAGAATTAATAATTACTAGGTTTTTAATTGACTGAACCACATTAAATTAACTTAGAAACCAGTTCTCTAATTTACCTTGTTTCTAAAATATCCCTACATTACGTTAGGTGGCTGTAAGACCCTACAATAGAGCTCTCGAAATCCTTCATCACAAAAGTCCCTAATATACCTTTCTTTTGTTGTGTTTTCAATTAGTGTATACAGGATGTTAGCTGAAGCGTCGTATAGTACTTGTGTACCTGCAAGTGTATTTATACTGAAACGACTATTGTTTCACTTGAAATAGATATAATCGTTTTAATTTTTATATTTGTTTTATTATATAAAATGTTGCTTTATATTTAAACAAAAAATATATATTCTAGATGGGATGAGAATTTATATTAAATTTTAACACGTTATTGTAGTTGTTATAATGTTTTTAGTATTGATATAAATAAAATTCTGTAGATTTCAATCAAATTGTGATATGTTTAAAACAGAAAGTAAAGTGTTTAATTTTTTTAAGCTTCAGCTGTATCTGTATCTCTAGCGGGGTAGCCGGGAGAACGGAGCGCCAAACGATACGAATTAAATATGTATATTCTACATGGAATTATGATGATTGTCCAAAGCACAAGAGTGTGGAATTATTTGTTAAATAAAACATTAACAGCGACAACAAGTGCGACGTTTGTGGGTTCGATTTCCACTTGGGTTTAAAATTATAAATAATTTAGTAGGTACTTTACTATAACCACACAGCGAGTTAGGCAAGGGGAACTTAGTTTTATAACATTCCGCTTTCATAAAGATTTCTGGAAGACATTGTGTGTTGAGTGGTGGAACTCAACACCGGATTATTGCCTCGGAGCCAGAGTGAAGAAATGAAATTATAAATGTTAATAAATATTTAATTTCCTCGAGTGGGGATCGAACCCATAACCAGTCGATTTTACATTCACACTTTGTGACTAAATAAAAAAACTATTCGAGTTACTATTTATTATTATTATTAAGAACTTTTTTTCTTTACATCTACTCAACAACTATTACTGCACAGAACTATAAATTTTAATTAAATTTTAACTAGGATTCGTGTGTGCCATCCTTCGCGTTAATTCTTAAACGTCTGTTTGTTTATTGTTGTTTCGCGATTGTAAGTCAAACAGGAGCGTGTGTTTGCGTTGTGCTTGTTTTACTTACTTATTAGGGACCTTTTGCATATAATGCTGGGTTTATTTTGTAACTCAATTTGGTAAAGAAATGTAGGCTTTAATTGTATTGGAATAAGAGTTATGGTCGTATCGTGAGTTTCTAATGTCAACGTTATTTAGGTAAGTGATGTATTAAATTAGAGTCAAATTGGCAGGATGTTTTTTTTGGAAGCTTAATGCTGTGAAAAGTTTTACTTAAATTTTTCAGCTTCACGCTGTATCCCGCACACAGCAGGGTAGGTAGAGGGAACCTAGTTTTAAGACACTCCGTTCTACATTTTCTGCCCGATTCTGAATGCATGCGTGTTGAGTGGCAGAATTCAACGCCGCGCTTTACCTCGAAACCAGAGTGAACAAATGGAAATATAAATTTAAGTAAATATTTCATCTCCTCTAGTGGGGATCGAACTCACAACCAGTTGGTCACACTTTGTGCCCCTGCGCCACGACTGGCCTCGACTTTACTTAAATACTTGTATTAATTATTTGTTATTGTGATAAATTGATATCTTTGACTTTTTGTGCAAAATTCATAATATGATTTGGAAGATATTAAACTATTTGTAGGTACTACTATAGTTAACCCTAATGATTACTCAGAACTAATATAATGTATTAAAACTTTACCTTTACCTATTAAGATCTATCATAATATATTACGATTCAGTGATACTTAATTAAATTAATAAACAGTTTACAGAATCCATTCCAATCCATTAATAACTTAAGTATGACTTTTATTTATATTATGACTTATATTTACATATTTATAAGTGATAATCAGTGCATATTTTCTCGGCTTCACGCTGTATCCCGCATTTAACAGGTTAGGCTGAGGGAGTCCAGTGTTAAGACACTCCGCTCCCCATTATCCGTCGAATTTTGGAGGCATTGCCTGTTGACTGGCGGAACTCCACGCCGCGCTTTGACTCGACGTCAGAGCGAAGAAATGAAAATATTAAGCCTCTGCGCCACGTCTGGCCTATATATTTGTATCAAAGAATATTCAAAAGAAATTAACTTGATAGTATAGTATAGATTTATTGCAAATTATTGTAAAATGAAGTAGAAATAAACGCCGTTACGTTACCTTTGAGATGCCGAGTGCCAATACGGCTCCATATCCGTTAGACACGTTGAAATGCTTCATTGTATTATATACATGCGAACAAACAATAATATTTCTTATTACCTAGTGTTAAAGCTTATATTTGTTTATTTTATTAATAAATATATTATCGCATAGACATTTAGTGAGAGGGATGCAGTCGCTTTAAGCAACGTATTTTTAAATCTCCAGTGATTTTTATGGTTTCTGGCATGAACCTTTTATGGACTGTCGTTCGTAAAATCAGTTGGTTTTTGATTTTAGTGATGTGTTTTTTGGAAATACTTCTTATTTATATAAATAAATCAGCTTCACGCTGTATCCCGCACACAACAGGGTAGGCAGAGGGAACATAGTGTTAAGACACTCCGTTCCCCACTTTTTGCCGAATTCTGAAGGTATTGCGTGTTGAGTGGCAGAACTCAACGCCGCGCTTAACCTCGACACCAGAGCGAAGAAATGCAAATATAAATTTAAGTCGAGTGCGGATCGAACCCACAATCGGTCGGTTTTACAGTCACACCTCGTGCCGCTGCGACTGGCCTTAGATATTACTTATTTATATTGCGCTACAAATGTATACCTAGCCACTTAAGCTTCTCCAGTTTAATGAGTACAAATCAAAGCATGAAATGGATATCTTATATAGGTAGATAACGACGACTCTACTCTATTAACCTATATAAAATAATAATAATAAATGGAGTGTTTATTGACTACATAAATCTACTTAAATATTTTTAATCTGCTTATGTATGAATAACACAGGATTAATTTATAAATATTTTATAGTATTAGCGTAACGCTTTATACACGCACACGGCAATGTTGTCAGAAGGAACCTAGTGTTAAGACACTCCGTTGCCCTCTTTTCGCCGAATTCTGGAGGCATTACGTATTGAGTGGCGGAAATCAACGCCGCACGTTGCTTCGACAAAAGAGCGAAGAAATTTAATGAGGATCGAACCCACAACTAGTCGAGCTTACAGTCACACCCTTGTGCCACTGCGCCACGAATGGCCTCTATTATATAGTAAAAGTTGAAATTTTCTGGAAAAATGAATACAAACATGTTACACGTAATGGATGTACATACATTGTATATGACAGGAGTCCATTTGATAAATATTTAACAAATTTTGATAACTTTTTAATATTAATATTCTCGTTGGTCAGTTTTCCCGTTTTAAATTTTTAACATGATCGTTTTTTCATGATTATATACATATATACGTATGTAAATTATAACTATATTTTATTGTTGTTGAGGCCGTCGTAGTCCAGATACAAACGTGCGACGGTTGTGGGTTCGATTTCCCCTTGAGGAAATATATATATTTTTTTATTTCGTCGCTCTGGTAACGAGGCAAGGGGCGGTGTTGAATTCCGCCACTTAATACGCAATGCCTTAAGAATTCGGTGGAAAGGAGAATAGAAAAGTGTCTTAATATCAAAAAAATGTACCTAGTATGACCTAAAACTATATTTTTATTAAAGAAAAGAAGGAAAGTCGATTTATTTATTTAGTTTGTAGTATTGAGAAACTCGTTGAATTATAAACTTGGCTGATAATGATGTTTAATGATGACATATGCATCACATTTTATGAGCATATGACACTCACACTTCTGCTAGGTTAGAGTGTATGGCTTACATGTATACATGCAAATTACATTGTATTTTCAATACGCTGAAACTGAAACTAATACATTAACTTAGTATTGATCTTGTTACTTATTTGCAATATACATATTATGTCATATATTTTTGTCTGTAATATAGTTTTTTATTTTTATCTTCACGTATATAGTTGGGGTAGGCAAAGGGAACCTTGGAACCTAGTGTTAAGACCATACTTTCTCATTGTTAACAATTCTGTTCCCCCATTTTCCGCCGAAATCTGGAGGCATTATTGCGTGTTGTAGCGTGAGAATGGAAGCCACATTCTTTTGCGTTAATAGCAGCACGCGTGTGCCCTGTATCCCGACTTTCCTCTAATAATAATAATAGTTTTAATATTAGAAAAACAAAGCAAATATAGCACACGCCCCCACACAAGTTCATCTCAACCCAACAAGTTATTCTATACATATCAGAAATACCTGAAATCACTGACGTACGAAATGATACGCGGTCAAAGAGGGTCCCATCACAATGGACAGGGGTTGACACGTGTTGACTGCGAAATAAGTTGTAGGTGCCCGACGTGCCCTACGCTACATCATATTGAGATCAGTTTTAATAAGGTGAAATAGTAATATCGTTGAGGAGAAATAGTTCAAATATTTACAGTTGTAGACGTAGCGTTTGACGCTCCGTTCTCTCTGACTACCCCGCAAGGGATTAAGCGTGAAGCTAAGTTAAGTTAAGTTAAGTTATCTACAGTTGTATTGGTATAAGGTGAGGCTGTTCTGGTGTAGTGGGATAGTTTGTAAGTGCTGTAAGTACGATGATAGTAGATTTGATCCCGATTCAGATACTCTGCTCTGGTAAGACAACGGGTGGTGTTGTGTTTCGTTTGACTAAACATGGAAAGGTTTGAATTTGATAAGAAAAAATCAGCTTCACGCTGTATCCCGCACTCATCAGGGTAGACAGAGGAACCTAGTGTTAAGACACTGCGTTCCCCACTTTCCGCCGAATTCTGGAGGCATTGCAAGTTGAGTGGCGGAACGCCGCGCTTTTTTTCGATACCAGAGCGCAGAAATGGAAATATTTTTAAAGAAACACTTCATTTCCTCGAGTGGGTATCGAACCCACAACCAGTAGGTTTTCAGTCACACTTATGCCCCTGCACGACTGGCCTCAAATTAGGTCAATATCTAGGTCTTGTCTCTGCGCACCTGCCGATGTGCGAAGTATAGCGTAAAGATGAAAATGAATATATTTTTTGTAAACTATTTTTTTTTTGTTTTGCTTGCTATATTCGTCCCAATTAAATAAAATATTTTATAATCACATTTATAATCATATATTTGAGTTCTTGTATTCTTATGTGTTTTCGTACATTTTTTTATTCTTTTTATCTTACTTTTACTTCTCACATTCACTATTAATGTTTTTTTTACAGGAATATGTTAAAAGCATTCATTTTTAAAACTCTCGTTTTTTTTTCGCAGGTAAGACGTCGTTAGTTTTGTTTACGAGTCTCATCATTATCCGTAAGTTCAGGAACAGGCGCCCGATAAACATTTGCAGGTGTTTGGTTAAGCACTAAGGTTTTTAATTAAAAGAGTTTGCTGTAGAACCTTATTTTTTTTATACTTTTTTAATGAAACTTTTATATAAAAGTACTGTATTTGCGCTATCGTGGTGCAATTTGGAAGTGGCGGTCTGTTAACGCAAAGTATGTGGATTCTCAGTCGGAAAAAAAAATGATTATACCTATTTAAAAATATATGTTCATCATCCCGGTCTACCAGCAAACCGCAATACAAGAAACGCAAACGAAAAACAATAAAAATAATATTTTAGGGTTAGTTACTCCCATACAACAAACGTGATTTCTTTGTTTTTTTTTAGTTTATAGAACGAGATCCTTCGTGCGTGATCCGACTCGCGCTTGTAATATTGTAAGATTGTTGCCATTTTTTAATTTTTTTTTATAATTTGTTACAAAAGAAAAGAACAAAGCGGTTACATTGTCTATTTATTATCAACCTTACGTTTTAAGCTACAACACTGAATAAACAGTTGAAGCTATTAAAATAAATATCGTACGTAGTGAAATAATACGTTTTTTATATACTGTCTCGTAAAAAATACGACTTATAAGTTAGTTTTTTTTTCCTTTGTAAGACAAGCAATCAACCTTCTCGGTTTTTATTCCTATCGCTACTGGCCAAGTTAAAATATAAAAAAAAATACTTCTAGTTGCTAGGCCACGAAATTTCTTGGTTTTATATATATTTACAGATTTTCGTTCTATAACAAGATAGGCTTAAAGAATCCACTGAGGAAGGAAGCAGTGATAAGACACTTCGTGCTTTCCACTCTGTTTTCGAGATATTGCGCGTTAAGTGGCGGGACTCAACGCCGTGTTTTGTTTACTTAAACGAAAAAATGGGAATCATTTATTATAAATATTTTATAAATATATTTCAACATGCACTCTGTCTCTATTTATAAGTTATACGCCTATAGAGGCCGGTACGATATTTTAAAATTACGGGTTGATGTGTCCCCTTTTTAAACCGACTTCTCTCGTAAGAAAAGGAGGTTATTATTAAGAATTCGACTGTATTTTTTCTTCGCTATTGGCTTTTTGTTAGAACTTGTAAATTAAAATAAAGAAGGCTACGATGATATTGTTGAATAACAAAGACAATCAAAAACTTTTAAAATAGTTATCAGCAGTTTAATAGTGGAGGGGACGGAAGTGTTTTAATGGGAACGGAGCGTCTTTAAACTAGATTTCTCAGGTTCCCTTTGAATTCTATCTGCGAGATACAGCGTGAAGCTACAAAAAATTTTATTAAATAAATGCAACATAATAAATATATACAAGTAAAATATACACAAATGTCTATTGCATTAGCATAGATCATACGACGCAGGAGTGAGTCTGGCTGCACTTGACAGTTTCTCAAGAACTACGATGGCCACAAGGCTGCACTTAATTCTTACTATAAATAATCTACATTGTTTGTTTTTTTTCATTATATTTGTTATTTTATTTTATATTTAAAAAAATATAGGGTATAATTACGACGGTGGTGGATTCGATTCCCACTCAATATAATTAATTATTTGTATTTTGACAAAGCGCCACGTTAAGTTGTGCCGCTCAACACGCAATGTCTCTAAAATTGGGTGTAGAATAGGAACGTAGTGTCTTCACACTAGGTTCTCTCTGCCTACCCTGCTATATGCGGAATACACCGTCAAGCTACACATAATAAATTAATATATTTATGTAAATATTACATTGAAATTTTTAAAGTTATCCAATTTGTCTTTATAGTGTTAATTGAGAATTTAAATTAAATCACTACCCATACGTAATACAGTAAAAAAAAATGTTCCGAATTCATTATACGATCCTATACGATTTTGCCGTACGAATTATCTGATACTCGCTAATACTGCCTAGGGATCTATTCTAAAGGACAAAAGCGCTCTTCCCCCATTACGGTAATGCTCAGCTAAACTTGACTGATTACATACCCCCGGGGGGTGAATTTTTCTCACGTCACAGTGGTTGGTATATTAGTGGGTGTTAGAGGATTTTGTAAGTAATCGAAGTTTGTGATTAAACGGTAAGTGCTTCTGTTCTAAGCGTTTTTTTTACTTAGTGTTAGTATGGAGTGTATATTATTAATTGTTTGAGGGTATGCAGTGGGAAAATAGTGTTAAGACACTCTGTTCCCTTTTATCTTGTTACCAGAGCAAAGACATGAAAATATTAATACATAATATCTCATTCCTTTTAGTGGTTAACGAAGCCACAACCGTCGCGTTTATAGTCACACGCTTGTGCCACTGCACCACGACGGCCTCAATGGCCTCGTATAGATTCGTTAACGTTGGGAATGTATAACTTAGAAGATAACCTAATCGATGCTTATACAACTTAACTATTGTTTTAATTTATATAAAAGTTAAATATATGGCATTTATATATTTTTTCTTAATTTCTCTTTTTATATAAGTAAATAGAATCTTTAATATGAAGGACCTCAAAGGATTAGTACTCCGTCTTATTTTTTAAAGGTTGTCAATTTTACCTTTTATATGATAAAATTTAATTCTATTCTATCGTGTTATTTTTCTTTTTGGCTGTATCTTTTGGCTTTTTGTATTATAATATATTTTTGTTTTTATAAATGGTATTTAAAATAATTTCACTGTAATGATTTAATTTTAAATATAAGACGTAAACGCGACGATTGTTAGTTCGATTTCCATTTGGGGGAATTAAATGTTTAATATTGTATTTCTCCACACTGGAAACAAGGTTGAACTCCGCTACTCAACACGCAATTTTTCGAAAATTCGACAGAAAGTGGAGTGTCGTGTGCCTTAATAAATACAGTGTTTTAACATTGGGTTCCCAGATTCCCTCTGCGTACCCACGATACAGCGTAAAGCTATTAAATGTAAACCCATCATTCATGTAGCCATCTAGGTATGTATGATGGATCTATATTTATAGCCAACAAGTACATTAGACACGACGCGGCGGCCCACACACTTTGTTTCAGACGCAATCGAGGTCGACTACCATTCTCTATTGTTTACAATATACGACATATTGTCGTTGGTCCCGATGGTTCAATCAATACAAGGGCGTGCTTAAGTGGTGTTGCTTAACCTTTTGTTGTTGTTGTTGTTGTTCTTGTTGTTACATTAGCTACGGCGTTCAGGGGTGGGTCTGGTATGAGGGAATGTGATGGAAATATTTGTTGGTTGGCTTGTGTGTATATTAAAATGTCAGTAAATGTGATGTTTTTTTTGTTGATGTTTTTATATATATTTTTTGTTGATTTGGAATTAATAGTTTATATCTTACTAATATTATAAACATAAATTAAACTCGTAGGCAGTTCCATCGGCCATCTTCTAATACCATCAGCAGATCAGCTAGACGGTACCATAATATTGTATTGTCACTTAATTTACATATAATTGCCAAGTTTCATGATGATACAGTATCTAGAAGTGTTTGCACTTCAGATTCTTCGATTTATTACATAGTTTGTTAAAACTCGACCTAAAATAATATCAAATTACGACACAACCGTGTGATTGTAAACGCGATGGTAGTGGGTTTGATTCTCTCTTGGGGAAGTATTAATATTTATTATTTTTTTCATTTTTTCGCTCTGGTAACAAAGCCAAGAGCGGTGTTAAGTTCTCCCACTCAACATGCAATAACTCGGCAGTAAGTGAGGGGTAGAGTGTCATAACACTAGGTTCCCTCTGCCTACCCAGCTAAACGCGGGATACAGCTGAAAAAAAAGGCTTAATCGAAAAAATACAGCTATTAGATATACCTTTTTTTTTTAAGCTAAAATTTGTTACTTTAAAACTAATTTCACAACAACTGTTTTAATGGGGGACGTTCTTATTAAATAAAAATGCAACAATAAACACATACATACATAATACAAACCAGTTTGTACCCGAGATTGTTATTGTGGTTAATTAATCGAGAGCCTCCACCGCATCTGGAGCGTGTGATTTAACCTTGCAGGTTACGCTTGGTGTGTGACGACGTGATAATCTCAGTATTTACTTCTATAAAACGTGAGGATTTGATACTTTATAATTATATAGGTACATACTCGTATATAAATAATTTATTGTTATTGCAGAAACTGATGGAATAGGTTTAACTTTTAATTGTCTTAACTTCTGTGTCCCGTATGTAGCAGGGTTGGCAGATAGAATTTGAGAACCTAGTGTTAAAACACTACGTTCCCAGTTCCATTCCCGTTCTCAAATTTCCGCTAAACTCAACACCGCGCTTTCTCTTGTTAAGAGAGCTAGGAAATGAAAATATTAAATATAACATTTCATTGTGTGGAAATCGACCTCACAATCTGCTCCGTTTACAGTTGCTGACTGGCCTCTTAATGAAATTTCTAAACTTTTAATAACTATCTTCTCTTAATTTTTGTTTACTTGGTTTTTCTGATATGAACGATACAATAAAAACCAAAAATATATATAGAAATACATCATAAGTTATCAAAAGATGAAATTTTCCATCTTTTGATAACTTAAGTCTCTCTCCAGCATTACACAAAACGCAATCACATACAGCGATCAAGCAAACATTTTGATGCAACACTGCACTGCACTGGATAGCATACTATTGCATACACTCTACATATTATTGCGTTTGACAGATGTCGTTAAAATTGCTTTGAATAAATCAACACGTCTCACAGCCGGAAATCTGGGCTTCGTATTCATGTCCATACATATTCATAGTAGTTGCTATGGTTGTTCGTCGTCGCCGGCGCTATGACGGACTCTATCTGTTGATCTGTTCCTGTCTGGCTCCGCGTTGTGGGGATCAGTGTATCGATCAGATCGATCTTGTATAATAAGATGTATGTATGTATGAGGGATAGAAGAGATGTTTGTTGTTTTGTATATGGATGTTGGTGAGAGTATTGTTGGTATTTTTTCTGTTAATGTTGTTGTGATTATTTGCTTATTAACTTCAGGCTGTCTATGCAGTGGTAATATAGTGTTAGCACACTCCGTTTCTCAGTTTCTATGGAATTTCGAGACATTGCAGGTTGAGTGGTGGAACTCAACTTTGTTCTCCTCTTGTTACGAGAATGAGGAAATAAGGTTTTATATATAATTAATATTGAATGAAAATCGAACCCACAACCGTCGTTTTTTTAGTCAGTAAGTTGTGCCACTGCGTCGACGGCCTCAATCACAGATTATATGAAGTTAAAATTGGATTATTCAATAATTTTTACATTTTCATGTATGTATATCTAGTATCAAGATACCCTTTCATTTAGCTTTCATGGTAAATTGGAACAACCAGATAGTAACAGGCAGATTCCGTGTTGTATTGAGAGTTCGATAGTCGGTACCTACTAATATTTACTCTGTACAAAACCAAACTGGCTTAGTTTGCGTACTTCATTACTATACCAGCGCAAAGTCATCTCATTCTATTAATATTTAATTTCAATTTGTTAGAATGTATAGATTATAAATTTAGAGGTTTATATATATATTATATATGAATCTATTTATGTATTCGTATAATAATATGTTTATATATTAAACAGCTTTTGTTATTGAATGACTGGGGAATATTCACAACCAAAATTTGATATACATATATACATAGTAAAGAGAGAATTTCCCTTTTTTCAACTCTACAGTAGAATTAAAAAGAAAAACTGGCTGTGAAAGAGTGCCTACACTTTCATAGTAACCGCCTGGCCACTAATAGCCATTTTTAAGTAATAAATATAATTGTGTTTAAATCACTTATACGTACAGACGTATAGGAAACCGCCATCAAACGTCGGGTTTGCCTCTTTGCGGTGTGTGAGGTTTGTGCGAGATTATCGACTGAGTTAAAATGATTTACATTTGAAATATTTTTATACTTGATTTTGTTAAAAGTTCAAGTGTAATAAAATTTAGCTTCTATGTTGGTAGAGAGAGCCTAGTGTTAAAACACTTCGCTTCCCTCTTTCCGTCGTATTCTAGAGGTGTTGTGTGTCGCGGAACTTGAAGCCGCGCTTTGTCCCTAAACTATAGCTAAAAAAAACTAAATATTTAATTTCCTCGGGTGGGAATCGAACCCACAACCAGTTGCGCATATGGCCTCATAATCACAAAATATATGATTAAAATGGTTTCTTAATAGTTTTCTCAATATCGTATAACTGTATAGATGACCCCGTGGCCTCTGTACAGTTATTAGCTAACGGTTGTAGTTAGTTACTTAAGCAAGGTCAATATGTTGGCATTGCGTGTTGAGTGGCGGAACTCAACGCCGCGACGCTTTGTCTCGACACCAGAGCGAAGAAATGAAAATATACATTTAAGTCAATATTTTAATTCTTCTAGTGGGTATCGAATCCAAAACCACAACACTGTAAACGCACACTTTGTGCCCTCTGTGCACTCTACTACCTTGTGCTACATATTATTTAAATTTTGTATTCTTACTTAAAATCGCGTTTTTTACTTCGGGTATGCGGTCATTGTTTTCAATTAACAGTTCCAAGGCACTCTTTAGTTCAATTACGCAAAGTACTCACGCAAGGCAAAAACTGATGATATTTATTTTAGTTTTTTTTTTTTAAATCTCTACTAATATTCTTGTCTACGTTTGTATTAAGTACGGTGATGTAAGGACACGCAAATGTTTTTCATTTTTAGTATTAAACTTTTAACTACTGCGAGAGGTACAAGTAACATGTTGCCAGCCGTGACACAGAGGCACTAGGGGTTGTGGGTTTGATTTCCGTACGAGAAAATAAAATATGTAAATTCGTGGTACTGTTGTCGAGGCATAACGCGGCGTTGAGTTTCGTCACTCGACACGCAATGTTTCCAGAAATCAGCGGAAAATGGGGAGCGGAATGTCTTAGTACTAGGCTCCTTTTTCCTATACTACATACGGGATACAGCCTGAAGTTTAAATAAAAAAACTATATATTTCCAATGAAATTCGCTAGATACTTTTAAAGTGATCATTGTCTCTATAATTTGAATATAAATAAGATATTGCGATTTGTCTTTAATTTCGAGGCTAAGCGCGGCGTTGAGTTCTGCCACTCAACACGCAATGCCTCCAGAATTCGGCAGAAAGTGGGGAACGGAGTGTCTTAACACAAGGTTCCCTCTGCCTACCCTGCTGTGTGCGGGATACAGCGTGAAGCTGATTTATGATTTAATTTTATGTACCTAATAATTTGAATCGCACTATGTTGCACAGAAATAGTTAGTAAAGTATCAGCTTTACAAGAGATTCTGGTTATTGAAGAATTCAAACTTAAATTAGTTCTCATTATTATACAGACATTAAATTCCGCGTATAGTGGAGCCAAAGGGAACCTGGGAACCTAGTGTTAAAATACCCCGTTCGTATAATTTCCTACTTCACCTTCTGCCAAGTTCTTAATGTATTGCGTGGTCATTGGCGGAGATCAACGCCGCGTTTTGCTTCAGAACAGCCTCGACCAGAGTTTATCATAATTAAATAAATTTAACTATAGGTAGTTATTTACGCTGTATTCCAAATAATTATGTTTACAATTTACATATTCGTGTTGAACGTAAAGTAATTAATTACAGACATTTGTTGTAACTAAAATCAAGAGACATTCTCTCATTTCTTCATTGTTCGAGAAGAATAACTTCACATCACGTACGTATTCGTGTCGCCCCCGTTCTTAGGTATCGCCACACGTGCCGTACACGCCACGTCGTAACCAATTAACCGCCGCTTGTGTTCTATTAATTATCACGAGAAGTTTCGTGTGGAAACGCCACTATATTACAGAAGAAATAAATGTATTAGTAAGTAATTATTAAGGTAAATTCATCTACGGAAGGCGATGATTGGTGTTGAATTTGTTTTTATTGTTATATATTTTTTATCTTATCAGCTTCACGCTGTATCCCGCACACAGCAGGGTAGGCAGAGGGAACTTAGTGTTAAGATACTCCGTTCCCCACTTTTTGCCGAATTCTGGAGGCATTGCGTGTTGAGTGGCAGAACTCAACGCCGCGCTTAACCTCGACATCAGAGCGAAGAAATGGAAATATTAATTTAAGTAAATATTTCATCTCCTCGAGTGGGGATCGAACCCACAACCAGTCGGTTTTACAGTCACACCTCGTGCCGCTGCGCCACGACTGCCCTCGCCTGGCCTGGTTCTATTCGTTCAAGTATATTACAACACCTAGGTATATTACAACGTAGCGGGATTTGAACCCGCTCTTCTTGGAAACCTTTCGAAATGTGGAATAAGACTTTACAAATATAAAACAATATTGCCCATATTATGAATATATCTATATACCATATATATACATATATAGCAATTAAATTCCATTTGAAACAAACCACTCATCAATAATTAATAACATTCAATATACACTCAATTCGAATCCGTGTTGAAATCCGTGTAGAAATGAAAATATAAATATAAATAAATATTTCATTTCCTCGTGTTGGGATCGTACTCATAACCAGTCTATTTTACAGTCACACTTTGTGCCTTTGCGGCACGACTGGCCTCTGGCTCTTCTAAGGAAATAAATAATTTTAAGTTTCTGAAACTTATACTATTATATACTAGGATCACTATAAAAATATTTTATAAAATATAACACGTCTAAAGCAAAGGAAATAGGTATTAATATAAAATCAATGAATGGCTGCTTGTTCATTTGAAAATTAGATTTCATCCGAGAGTCATATGATCGTTGCTCTGGAATGAACTCAACATATGGTATTATTTTTTTGTGCTCGCTTATATATAATTCTTCTACAAAATATGGCTGTTAATAATTATTATATTTATTTGGTGTTTAATAAATATGCTGTTAAATTTTAAGTTTTGGTTAAGTTTTCATCATTTTGGCTGATTGATTGATTTTAAATAACTTTTGAATCTATGCTTACTGTTATTAGGTTACAAGTTCGATTTCTGCTCGGGGAATATATTTTTTTTATATTTTCTTGTGTTAGATTTAATACTGACTGAAGTGGTGACTATAAATGATTTGTCGGTAAAACAAAATAAATATATTTTTATAAAAAGACTATTAATTTTTTTTATAAAAATATATTTATTTTGTTAGACAACATTAAATGGAAAATGTAAATCACTACATATTTTTTACTTCTTATAAGTAAGAATTATGTATAAAGCACGGGTAAAGTAGATCTCATTGATACTTAGCGATCGACGTGATCTGATATTAAGTATGTATTTACCTATAATTTATTTACCTACCTACCTCATATGTATATACTTATAATTATATTCTTGAACAAATCGCCGATCCTACACAAAAAAATTGAATTCAAACCTCTTCAATTTTACAATATTAGTAATCAAAATTTAATTAAAGTATAATTGAAAAAATCATAAGTTATTGTACGTTCATTATTTGTATGTATGAATAGTTAATATTTAATTTACATGTCACGCGGATGCCATCCGTCACGCGCAGCGGTATCTGCGTCACGTAAAATTGAAAATAAATTACACTCCTGATACACGGGAAAAAACATGATTTATACGTCTATAAATATAAATTGATCGTGATACGGTAGTGTGTAAACTAAATTATAAAGTAACTTATAGGTGTAGCTTAAAATAAAAGTTAATTATAAATGTTTTTAGAAGGTAATGAAGATTTTTTTCAGCTTCACGCTTGTATGCCGCTTACATGTTAGGGCAGGCAGAGGGAACCGGGGAACCTAATGTTAAGACACTCCGTTCTTATTAGAACACTCACAGTTTCCGCCGAATTCTTGGGAGGCATTGCGAGTTGCGTGGCGGAAGTTAACGCCGCACTTTGCCTCGTTTTCTGGGGGAACAAATTAAAATATGAAATATTTGACTTCCTTGAGTGATGATATTTTTGAGACAATATCTATGTGGTGTATCTAGAGGTAATTCCTGAGGGGGGCCTTAGCTTTAAATGGATATGTTCCCGAAAAGGTATTTTTTTGTTCTCATGGTGTTTTTTTTAGTATAATTTCCGTTATAGGCACAAGAATATTCTGGGGTGGGCACACACTACCCAAAATTCCTATTCCTACTACCCTACGTATTAAGTAATAAGCATAACGCGAGTATAACACGAGATTAAGCGGCACGACACCAGGAAAATAAAGATATATATTTGATATTTAAACCTTTAAAAAGGATCGAACCCATAACTACTGTGCGTGGTACAGACATACTAACAGTGTCACTATTACTCAGATACTTACATTCATACAAATAGGTATATAATTATATATACATATATAACCACACACTAACCACACAAGACGATCGATTATCAAGTGTCGACCGCACCCCAAAGTTCGCGTGATAAACTCCACCGCCGTATATTTCATTTCGCCTGTCATTAATCTTGTCTAGCATCAGCTCGATCGACTGTTTGTTTGCTTCCATATAAATTTAATTTAATTTCAATTTTCTATTTTCTATTTACGCATCTTCGATAAATCGTGCTTGAGGCCAGTCGTGGCGCAGGGGCACAAAGCGTGACTGTAAAATCGACTGGTTGTGAGTTCGATCCCCACTCGAGGAGATGAAATATTTATTTACATTTCTTCGCTCTGGTGTCGAAGCAAAGCGCGTCGTTGAGTTCTGTCACTTAATTTGGTAGAAAGTGGGGAACGGAGTGTCTTAACACTAGATTCCTACCCTGCTGTGTGCGGGATACAGCGTGAAGCTGATAAAAAAAATGTAGTTATGATATTTAACACAATTAAATATTATTGTAGAGTAGCTCATAGGTATTTGTTAGTCTGAACGCGATAGTTGTTGATTTGAATAAAGTAAATTCATATTAAAATGTATGTTTAAAAAATACTTAAATGTTCTCAGTTTAGTTAGTCAGTGTGATACTATCAACTACTGTGTTTTTTTTGACGAGCAAAAGCCTTTTTTTTAGCTTCACGCTGTATCCTCCATATTATATACAGGGTAGGCAGAGCTCAACGCTGCGCTTTCCCTTGTTACCAGAGCGAAGAAATGAAAATATTTATAAATAATTATTCATGTTTCCAAGTGGGAATCAATCCTATAATCGTCGCGTTAGAGTCACACGCTTGTTCTACTGTGTCACGATGGCTATTATATTATGCTGGACGCAATGAGGCCAACATTTCTTAGTAACAAGTTTTATTATATTTAATTAAATTAAATTGAGCTTTTGGTTTTATATTGTTCAACTAAAGACTAGAACTATTTTCCTTTGTTATTAAAATTTCTTTAATTTCAACCTACAATCTAATTCTTGTGAACGTTTCAGTTCACAATAGCGTCGATTTATCAAAATGTATGCTTTTAATTTTCGTAAATGATTCGTGTATCCGCATATTGGAAAGTTTAATAGTTGTCTCGAAAGGCATTGTCTTTTAATAGATTTCGTGACTTATCATTTTTTTAAGTTAATTTTTTTTTGGTGTACTATGCCTATTTATGTAATGTATTTTATTTAGGCCAGTCGTGGCGCACAAAGTGTGACTGTAAAACCTATAATTACTTAAATTTATATTTCCATTTCTTCGCTCTGGTGTCGAGGTTAAGCGCGGCGTTGAGTTCTGCCACTCAACACGCAATGCCTCCAGAATTCGGCAGAAAGTGGGGAACGGAGTGTCTTAACACTAGGTTCCCTCTGCCTGTCCTGCTGTGTGCGGGATACAGCGTGAAGCTGATTTAATTTTGATTTTATTAAAGCGAAGCGAAGCTCTTACTGGTTCAAAGTATGTTTCGTTGTAATGCTACTCCTCCTAGAGCGTTAAACCTACAGCTCAAAATTTTTCAGAAACGTTGTGGACGACACGGTGATCCCAGCAAAGTAGTTTGGTAAAAAACTATAATTTTAATTGTAGTTTTTTTAGTAAATGATCAAAATGTGTCCCATAGAGCTAACAAAACAGAAAATTTCGCAGTTTTCGCAAATTTTTACGCAACATAGCTTCGCTCAGCTCCACCCGCCGTATAGGTACATGCCATGTGGCCGATCCTAGTTAATATATAATACATTTTATTAATATAAATATATATTTCTCTGAATTTAACTGATTTTTTTTTCGTATAAATAGGTATTGTTAAAATCTGTCAACTGTTGTCATTAATGATTAGAATTAATTTAACGTTACGTCGGCTTACAATGTAAATCTGCTAAATCCGTTTTTTATTTTCTCGTTATGTATATTTTATACCATACGAAATTGTTAAAAAAATGCAAAAATTGACCTTTATTTTATTTCATATATATATATATATATATAGTAGCGGATACAAATCAATTTTAGATAATGTAAAAACCTTATTATTCATGTTAATATAGATACACCGATAGTTTTTCAGCGCGGCGTTGAGTTCCGCCACTCAACACGCAATGCCTGGAGGTATTGCGTGTTGAGTGCCCAACTTTCCGCCAAGGTCTGGACCTTGGCGGAAAGTTGGGGACGGAGTGTCTTAACACTAGTTTCCTTCTGCCTACCCTGCTGTGTGCGGAATACAGCGTGAAGCTGATTTTTTAATAGTTTTTTTAGGAACGTTTTTTCTGTGTTTGAGTGGAGTGTCTTAACACTAGCCTCCCTCTGCCTACCCTGTAATATGCGAGATACAGCGTAAAGTAGATTTTTTTTTGCATAAAATCATACATTCTGTACACATATCATCTTCTCCTACATCTAAATAACACATACAGTGCGAAATTAACATTTACAACAATATAACTACAAGATAGGTCGTGAGTTACGGGATCTAACCGCGACTAACGTTAAGGTAATAATTAAAAGTTGAAGGTTAGTTCGAGTTCGTCTCATTAAAAGTTCTCACCTAAACTCAACAACAATCTTGTTGCGGAACACAATACCTTATGAATTTAACTTTACCTGTTTATGTATAAATACGTTGGTATAATTAATGGTGGTGGTACGTCGTTGTGGCGCAGTGGGTTGACTGTAAACGGTTGTGGGTTCGATTCCCTCTAGGGGGAATTATTAATTTTCATGTACCTTTTGAGACAAAGTATAAATAAGATTTGTAAAAATCTTCTTTTAAGTATTATACAAAAAGTAAGTATTCAAAGTTTGTAAAGTTTTAATGATTATTTACAAAACTATAATATATAACAAATATATAATATATATTTATAATGAATATATGTATCCTAATATAATAAAAATTGAGGCCAGTCGTGGCGCAGCGGCACAAAGTGTGTCTGTAAAACCGACTGGTTGTAGGTTCGATCCCCACTCGAGGAGATGAAATTACTTAAATAAATAAATAATAAATTTACTTAAATTTATATTTCCATTTCTTCGCTCTGGTGTCGAGGACAAGCGCGGCGTTGAGTTCTGCCACTCAACACGCAATGCCTCCAGAATTCGGCAGAAAGTGGAGAACGTAGTGTCTTAACACTAGGTTCCCTCTGCCTACCCTGCAGAGTGCGGGATACAAGCTGAAGCTGATTTATTTATTTATTTATTTTAATATAATAAAGCGGAAGAGTTTGTTTAAACACTAAGATCTCTAGATATTGTTTTGTATGAAAGCTACATTTTCCAAGATTGCTGTGGGCGATATAACAATACTAATGAACGCTATCGAATTGCTTTAAGCGCGTGCACTGCAAAAATAGTAAAATACAATACATTGTATGACAAAAATATTCTCCTTTATTAGTTCTAAAAAAAAGTCCACGACACCGGGACAAAAATTATTGAAAATTGCAAGGCTTGTTTGTGTGGATGTTTCACAGAATTATTTTTTGACATGGATACTGAAAATCACGAGCAAAAGTTATTCCATCATCAAAGATTTTTTTCGAAGATATGTAAATGTAAAATTAAAATAATTCAACGCTCTGTTTACGGCGGCAAGTCTAGGTTCGCAAGGGGCGCTCTTGCCGCCGATGACGTCCTCTCAAGCCCACTCGAGTAAGTTGTTCATGATTGAATGTATTAATCTGTTGGCGAATGCAGCTTAATAAAAGTATTATGGTTGGTATGCGGGCGAAGCCGCGCGTGGGCCGCTAGTATAATATAGTTGTTAAAATTTCGTCCTTAATTACCTTAATTTAACTTTTTCTAGCTTTCAAGTCCTTGCTCCTATATAACGCAAGTGGCGATACCGAGAAATACACAATTTTTCATTACGGAAATAAAATTATTATCTACAGTAGCGCAAATAAGATAAAATTGTAAAACTAACTTTAAACCAAAGATAAATAAGCTTTGAAGTTTAAGAGTACTTGTTCAAGCTGTAAAAAACTTGTATATTTATTAATTAAATCATTTGTACGTTTGTGAAACTATTTTAAATGATATTCTTTCTCCAGCGTGTGATAGTTAGTACTAACCACCATCCAAGTGCATTCACGGCCTGTGCTAGGATAGCTTTGCAATATCGAAATATTTGTACTCTATAAACATAGTCTTTTTATAGTAGGCCGGTGAAAAACGCAAATACTTATGTAAATGTCTAAAAAAATCTCTTTGAATGTAGTCAACTCTTGTATTTTTTTTTTTTACTGTTTCCTGTTTCGAGTACATTCTATAACACGTTATCATTAAGCTACACCTATAAAGCTTTTATTAATTAATCTATATAAATATTAGTAGATTTTAAAATTACTTTTAGAAAAAAATCACCGGTAATTTATTTCGCTACAGCCCTTGAAACTTTTTGTTTTAGTAAAATTTCACTTATTTGAAATTGATTTTTGTTTTATGTTATTTCCAAGATTTATCAATCGATAGTTTAAAACTGTTATGTGATACAAAAGGCATACTTTTGAGCTATATTGAGAAATAAAATCACGACCGCAGACGCAACAGTCAGGCTGGATTTGTATTTTTTTTTCCATATAACACATTTTGCCTTAAGTCTGCTGAAACAAAAACTCACTGAACATACATGGGGTCGAAATGGCCCATACCTTGGTTCTCTACCCATAGACAACCGTTGTACCGTCGATCGTTTTACGCCCTGTTTATACATATAACGTATTATATAAAAATATAGATTAAAATCATATATTTAATCAATGGCCTCAAAAAAAACATTAATTTTGTAATAAATCGAATACGATGAATACTTCGTTACTGTAGAATATATTTTAATTAAAAAAAAATGATAATTAAAATATAAAGACCGTCCTTTCCCTAATTGTAGCATTTAGAAAATACTCATCATAAAGACCATTTAAACCGAATGAAGCTTGTGATCCTACAGGTGGTTGCTTTTAAACCGGCGTTTTAATTCCAACGTGTATTTTTTTTATATAAAACTCTTTTTATTTTGCATCACTCTTTGTGGACGTTTGCCTTTTATCTTCCCTTTGGAAGTCTTTTCGATGAATGCATGCGAACGTTTAAATGATTTCAGTATATACCTAAGTAAGGCTTTTTTGAGTGTTTAATTTAAAGGTTTTCTGAGAATTGTCTGAGAGTTTAAAATTGTCTGAGATTGGAGTATTTTAACGCTACGTTACCAGGTTCCCTCCGCGCCTATCCTTCTATGTGCGGGATAGAGCGTGAAAAATCCTGCGGCATCCTGCATATAGCAAAGCAGACAGAGGTAGCCATAATAAAAAGAAAGAGGAAATGAAGACAATAATTCATTCCCCTGAGTGGGAATCGAACCCACAACCGGCACGTTACACCGCTTACACACCCTTACCGCATAGTCGTCGTACCTTATCGCCTGACCTTAAAATAATAATCTTAGTAAAAGTAACTTTATTCCATATTATTCATAGTCCACAACTAACTATTCGGAGAGATTTACGCCGCGGCCACATCACCGCCTCTCGTAAACTTTCCACGATGTCGCTCGCGATCGTGACACTTTAGTGTCCAGTTTAGGAGAAATATCGCTTGTACACACTTGCCATGTCGTATAACGCCAGCTGTGAATCAGCTTTTATAGTTTTCGTTGATATATCTATCGCAACGTGTCGTGAAAATTGTGTTTTCATGTCGATTACATCGTAAAAGTACCAATGTATATATTTGATATACTGAAAATATTTGATTAAGAAAGGAAATAGAGGTCAGTGGTGGCGCAGAGGCGCAAGGTGTGATTGTAAACAGACGAACCCACAACCTGTCCCGGTTGTGGGTTCGTCTGTCACTCGGGGAAATGAAATATTTTTATTTTCTTCACTCTGGTGTAGCGCGGCAAGGCAAAGCGCGGAGTTAAGTTCCGGCCACTGTACACGTATTGTCTGCAGATTTAACTTTTACTTTTTAGTTACTTTTTATTATTTATACTTATTTTTGTACTTGATTATTATTGTGACATGAAGAATTGTGTTATATGAGAGTAACCATACTAAGTCAATCTTATTTAAAATTATAATGTATGTAAATTATGAACAGGAAGCAATGACAAGGGAAGAAAAGAGAAATTGTACGAGAGAAAGAAAAAAATATTTTTTTCAGTCTCTTTAAGGAAAGATGTTGATGATTTCAGCGAAACTAAAAAATTACATTTACATAGAAAGACATATATATTTCGTTAATAATTTAGATAAATAGAAAAAAATATATAGATTTCTCCGGAATATCTTTTTTATTTAAAACACCTTTCCCTCATGTAAACAAACAGTTCGAAATAATATAGCCATACTCCAATTCACGTTACACAAAATAAAAATGCAATTTACATCCAATATTGGAATTGACAAACGTATGGAAATACAGACAAAGCTACATACAAATACACATACATATATATGACACTGCGCCCAATTGTTTCTTTTAAATAACACACCCGTGGAGTCGGACGTGGAATGAAACGTAAAATTGAAAAGTTGGTTCAATTTCGAAAACAGTACGGCGTGAGGGTCGCGAGGGCAAACAGAACGTGGATCGTTTGCCCCGAGCACACATCGCTGTGCAAAGCAGTTTAGGACGCAAAAGGCGCTATCCGGCAAAATTTTTAACGAATCTTCTCTCTCTCTCTCTCTCTCTCAGTCTTTTTGAATCGTGATCGTTTTCATAGGTTTTTCTCTTAATTTTGGGTGATATTTTTGTCTGTTTCAAGTCAGAAACGTTGGAAATAGTATAGGTTTGTGATATAAAAAATTGTTGAAAAATACATGTAAATATTATCTGCAATATTCACTTAAAACATATTATAGTTAAGGCCGGTTGTAGCGCAAGAGCACGAGACGAGAGAGTATGTAAACTCGACAGGTTATGTATGGGTTTAATTACCGCTCATGGAAATGAAATTTGATTAGTTTCATTTCTTTGCTCCTGTATCGAGGCGAAGCGCGGCGTTAAATTCCGCCACTTAACACTCAATGCCCCAAGACTTCGGAGGAAAGTGAGGAACGGAAGTGCCTTAATGGGAACGGAGTGTCTTATAACTAGGTTCCTAGGTTCCCTCCTCCTACCCTGCAACATGATGGATATAGCGTGAAGCTGAAAAAAAAACATTAAACTATAATCACGTATCCTAATGATAGACGAGGTGTTTTCTGCTTTCGTAACAATTTATGACTGTACGTCCCTTATCGCGCGGTCGGCGAAGCCATTAACTGGCATCTTGTAACTTTGCAAAACGCCAGTCGAAGCCTCCAGTGGGTCCTTTTTAATTACATTCCACAACCCATTTATACTACAAAGATAAATATTAAGCTGTTTCGCGTCCAAGCGCAGGAGAATGTGTGTCGCTTTCGAAATTACGCCGCCTTTGTCTCTGTCGCAATTTAGATACGATCTGCTGTGGATGTTCTATATTAGGTATAATGAAGGCGTGAAATTTTGTTTTTATGAGTTTAAGTAGGTATTTGTTTAGTGAAGACATGACACTTATTGATGGTATCTCTGGGTGTGAATAGTATTTGAAGTGTTAATGTATATTGTGCTACTTCTCACGCGTCGTGTTTTTATTACAGTTTCAAATTCTATTATATATTTAGATTAAACCTTTGTTTTGAATTTTATTAATTTTATTTCATATCTGAGATCGGTCGTGGCGTAGGGGAAACGCGACAGGTTGTGGGTTCGATTACTATTCAAAGAAATGAAATAGTTAATATTTTTATTTCTTTGCATTGGAATAGAGACGGCGGTGAGATCCGCCATTCAACATGCAAAGTCTTCAGAATTCAGTGGACAGTGGGTAACGGAAGTGTCTTAATGAAAACAGAGTCCTTTGAAAATAGGTTCCCAGGTCCAGCTCACCCTGCTATGTGTGAGATATTGTACGTTAGTATATTTTGGCTGGGAAACATTTATTTTTTCGAGTTAAAACACAGCGAATGCTTGTAATGTTCACGCATTTGTAGTAAACGAAGTCAACGTCTCCGCAATGGGTAATGTAATGGGTGCTAATTGTCTTTAGCGTTGTGCAAAACTGGTATATAATCCTTATAATAGGATGGCGAGGTTAATTACTTCACAAAAAGCAATGGGTATATGAGAGAAAATTATAAAATTTTTGGTGGCAACTCTATTATATAAGTTATAATTAATACGGCCTTAAATATAATAGGCCATTGAGGCCAGTCGTGGCAAAGTGTGATTGTAAAACCGACTGGTTGTGGGTTCGGTCCCCACTCAAGGAGATTAACGACTTCGCTTTAGTGGACAAATGGAAATATTTGAGTGTAGTGTGCATATGAGACATGCGCATATGTCGTAACCAGGTAACTTTGACTGGTGGTGGATTACTTCATATCGATGAATTTCATTTCTTTTAGCTTTACGCTGCAGTACGCATATAGCAGGGTAGGTAGTGTAGGTAGGACCCTAGTGTTAACACACGTAGCTTCCCACTTTTAGCAGAATTGTGTTTTGAATTGCGCTTTTGCCTCGATATCAGAACGAAAAAATGCGAATATTTAACATCACCGAGTGGAAATCGAACTCACAAACTGTCGCGTCTACAGTCACACACTTGTGGCCTCTAACGTTACCCTGATCCAATATAGACTATATTTGCCTTCCTTAACAAATAGACTTTCAAACATAATAAGAATTATTTAATAGCAACCAATAATTTCTATAATCAGCACGTTCAACCAGTCAAAGGAAAAAACCCAAACTCCTTATCTTTATAATATTACTAAGAATAGAGATAAAAGAGGGAATCCACCGACAAGTGTCCAACGGTTCATCTAAATCAGCAATATGCGCAATATCGAGTTCCAGTAATATTTCTATCTCGGCGGCGTCACGTAAATGGGCGGAAGTGCTGTCTTGATTGTGTTCTGTCACGTCTCATCATAAAATGCTTAGTAGATTTTTTTTTTGTTATTTAATTTTTTTTCGATAATTCTCATATGGAATGTTTGTTTGTGGTATAATGGGTTCAAAGTTATAGCGATATTGAGCTGAACTGTATATAAAGGTGATCGTTACTAGAATTTAACAAGAAAAATAAATCAGCTTCACGCTGTATCCCGCACACTGCAGGATAGGCAGAGGGAACTTAGTGTTAAGACGGAGTGTCTTAACACTAGGTTCTTAGCTCTCCACTTTCTGACGAATTCTGGAGGCAATGCGTGTACATTTGTAAATACAATAAATAGTTATATATAGATAATGTAGTTTATATAAACCAATAATAACTAATACCGATATTATTAATAATACATACTAAATAATTTAATGACTAGTGTTCAAGTCTAAAAAAAAATATAGGACTACATGTCAAAAAAAAAACAAAAAAAAGAGGATATTCAATATCCTGTCTATTTACATTTTTTTTTTATTTTAATATGGACATAAACGTGAAATATATACAAAATAATCGAAAATTCTTCTTTAATCTTTTTTTTTACCATTTTTACCTTACAAACATGAAAATAAACGTTTCTGGTCAGAATGAAACATTTGCGGTTAAACCACAATGCCAAAAGCATTTTTCTTTAAAGAGGCTGTTTAAATAAAATATTATTTTTCAAAAATAATGAACCTTAAAAGTAACTGTTATTTATTTTAAACTTTGTGCACAGGCGTGAGACTGTAAACGAGACAAGCTGTGTGGTTGATTCCCACTCGAGGTAATAATGTGTTTTATATTTTTATTTCTTCGCTCTGGTTTCGAGTCAAAGCGCGGTATTGAGTTCCGCACCTCAACACTCAATTTTATTTCAATTATTTGTTCTGAAATAATACTGCCTGTAGATCCTAGCTGCCAAATTTTATAATATCATAGATCAACTGTAAGTACCCTATTAATTTTGATTCATATAAGTTTTGCGATATAAACAGCCAACCATATCTTTTTTAAGTATATGTAGATATAAGATTCTTTCAGGAAATCAAGGTCAAGATCTGAGTGAGAGAATTTCAAATCGATATCTTCAAGCGTTCCTGAGATAAAGACTCTTAACAGACAGACGGATAAAGTGATTTTATAAGAGTTCCTTTTCTCCTTAAAAAGTACGGAACCCAAAAAAATATGTGTACAAATCGAAACATGTGGCTGAAGCGGTCTCTATTACTGATCGTAAATAGTATAGCAATATAGCAAGGAACAGGAAAACCGTTACTCGGGAAAGTTGTCAAGAGCCTAAGTATGACGCTAATAACTAAATCAATCCTCTTATCCAGCGACTCTGCCGCTGTCTAATAAATTAATCTGGCATCAGATGAACATCTCATTTGTAGTCCAAAAGGCTGAGAATATGTTTTATATCTTGCATAGCACGCATATAGTGGGGGAAAGTGAGTTTTCATTCAACATACTTAATATTAATACATTTCGTTCCCTACGTCCCCTCCATTTCAGGAACGCCTAGTTTTGTCTCGATGAGCTGAGGACATTTAAATATAATTTTTAATATATACTGCAAGTGAGTATCGGAAATACAACCGTCACGTGGATAAAGCTACACTTTTCTATACTATAAAATAATATATTAAGCTTTGCAATAATATCGAAAATACACAATTTAGTTATGATTGAACAATTACATTTTTTAACTGCCACATCTTAGACTATTTTAGTGGTAGTTTGTAGGAGGCGATAAGGGTGGTTTGCAATTAATGAAAAGCTGATTTTGGGGAATTTCCCCAGAGATTATGTAGTGCCGAATTGGGAGGCGGATTGAAAAAGATTGTATCTATGTCGACGAAGTTTCTGCTATCTACTTGCGTGGTTACATCAAATTTGTTGGAGGTAGTCAAAATGTTCTTGAGTTTAAACCAGCTACGTTTGTTTTATAATAGTCATTTAGTATTTATTTCTATAATTGTATAAAGGTATTATCTTTTATTAAAAAGAAAGAATAAATAAAATATAGCTTCACGCTGTATCCCGCACACATCAGGGTAGGCAAAGGGAACCTGGTGTTAAGACACTCCGTGTCCAAGTGTCCAAGTGGGGACACTTTTTGCCGAATCCAGCAGGCATTGCGTGTTGAGAGGCAGAACTTAGTGCCGCGCTTTGCCTCGACACCAGAGCGAAGAAATGGAAATATAAATTTAAGTAAATATTTCATCTCCTCGAATGGGGATCGAACCCACAACCAGTCGGTTTTACAGTCACACTTTATGCCTGCGCCACGACTGGCCTCAAGAATAAATAATATTTTAAATATAAAATCTTTATTTAGTATTATTTGTGTTAATATTCTAATCTGGCAGTATTCCGTAAGATGTCAATAACCTAACATAAAATGACGTTGAACACACAACTAAACTCATTACATTTCCGACTACCAACCAAAGGAACAAAGACCTCAACCAGTGAATTAACTAAGGACTTACGTAGCGGGTATTACCCGTGTAAGGAAAAACCCTGCGGTCCTTTGCCACTGACAAGAGAAAGTTGTCAGGCCAACTTCCCCTTTTGTCTCGTAATTAATGTGGACCAACTATTTCTTTTATTTCCCTTTTTCCTTTTAACGGGTACTATGGGAACATAGGAATCGTTAAGTTCCATAGATATGTGCACTAAAATGTGTTAACGTTACATACTTTAGTATATTATTATTTGAGGTCAGTCGTGGCGCAGCGGCACAAGGTGTGACTGTAAAATCGACTGGTTGTGAGTTCGATCCCCACTCGAGGAGATGAAATATTTACTTAAATCTATATTTCCATTTCTTCGCTCTGGTGTCGAGGTTAAGCGCGGCGTTGAGTTCTGCCACTCAACACGCAATGCCTCCAGAACTCGGCAGAAAGTGGGGAACGGAGTGTCTTAACATTAGGTTCCCTCTGCCTACCCTGCTGTATGCGGGATACAGCGT
This sequence comes from Heliconius erato x Heliconius himera, assembly GCA_013421005.1. NCBI lineage: Eukaryota > Metazoa > Arthropoda > Insecta > Lepidoptera > Nymphalidae > Heliconius > Heliconius erato x Heliconius himera. The sequence goes on from JAATLQ010038643.1 coordinate 35,323, forward strand.
GAAGCTGATTTATTTTATTTTTTATTTTATTATTTGAGAGTGTAAAGCTAAATGTGTTTATCACCATCTTTATTTAAAGCGGCGAGTTCTGAATGTTCTCTCGTAATTATTATCTTGTTACAGTGACTTTCTACTATTGCGGAATTCGTAAGTTTGTTATATAGTGCGACAGTTGTTTTATTCAGAAGGATGCTGCAACTGTAATTTTTGTAATTTATCTTATTAGTTGGGATATTTTGTACAGAAGAATAGCACGATTTAGCAATGTTCTCTATTCTCCGACATGCAAGTGTGAAATGTAGGTATAAAATATATAAAATTGTCATTGGATTGGCCTTCTTGACTATGGTTACCCATTTGTTTTTATTATATTTTAGTGTAGAATATGAATATAATTATCTTATTCTGAAGCGCATTAGCACAAGCGTGTGTTGTAAGTTCGATTCCCATTCGGGGAATGAATTATTGCTTATTAATTTTTTTACGAAATATTTAGTTTTTCGTTGAGTTCCTCCACTTAACACGTCATGCCTTATAAATTAAGCGCACACTGGAGAATACTGTTATATGCGTAATACAGCTTGAAGCTAAAAAAAAAGATCTTATTACATTCATTTGTAATACATTTATCTTATTAAAAAGAACGTCCAATCGAATCCAATACCATAAAAAATATAACATCAAATTGTTTTCCCGATCAACACGAAACGGCACAAATCATTACGAACGTTGCTTGAACTGATACACGGCTGCTAACGACGCCGTTCGGAAATTGCAATACTCGTGTGTCACAGAGCGAGGCATACCGGCCGTATTGATGTGGAATACCTCCGGATGACCATTCTAACTCGACCCCCACACGCCCCCCCACCTCCCCCTACCCTGGGGTGGTGGGGGGAGTGTGGGGGACTCGGTACTATGGATAATTACGGAAATTAAATGTCCCAAGCCACTGGTTTTGTACTTTTATCGTGATTATTTCTGTTTGTGATATGGTAATGTTATGTTTCGAATTATGTTATTATGTTATTTTTAATTTTGGTGAAGCATATTTTTATTAGGCCATGTTAAACAAGTCTGATCGTAAATGCGATGGTTGTGGGTACGGTTCCTATTCGAGGGCAGTGAATTATTTTTATTTCTTTGCTTTGGTTCTTACCGTAAAATACATAGTTGAGCTCCGTCAGGCAACACGCAATGTTTCGTAAATTGGGCGGGAAGTGGGGAAAGGAATGTTAAATACTAGGTTCCCTCTGCCTGTTCTGTTGTTTCACGTTTGAGGGATGCAGCGTGAAGTACATATAGTTATAATACAACTTAACTTTGTATGTATTTACTTTGTATCTAATGATAATATTTTATCAAATAAAAAGACATTATGCTGTAATTTTCAATCTATATTTATATTTTATCTGTTTTAATAGATACAATATAAATATAGAAAAGTGATATGAAGTACTAGTACATATTCTTAATATACGTCTATGTAAACACATATGTTGTTAATGTTAACGTATTCAGAGTCCTCCGCTATGCATAAGGTCCTATACGAGGCCCTGTAATCCAATCTCATCACGCTATTATCCATTTACACATGTATATGGACATAGTAGTTCTCATACACTGTAATATATATGTGGAATATGTATAAATACTGTCAATAGAACTGAAATTGCTTTTAATAAATTATATTAAGTAATTATTGATGTTAGTTTTATGATGTTTCTTTCTTTTTAGTGTCATTTTGTATCCCGCTTATAGCAGAGTAGGTAGATAGGTAGGAAACCTAGTGTTAAGTCACTCCGTTTCCATTAAAATATTTCCGATCCCCACTTTCTGCTATATTTGGGAGGCATTGCGTGTTAAACGCCGCTCTTTTATGATATAAGTTACATTACTATTCAAAACTAGAATTGAGGCCATAGTGGCTCAGTGGCGCAGCGTGAGGCTCAATGGTTATGGTTTTGTACCACATTTGGGGGTATGATTATTTCCACTCTCTGAGAATTAGGACAGAGAGCCTATAACAGAAAACCATGTCACTAGATTTTCTCTGCCTACCGATATGAAGCGTGAAACTGAAAAAGAAATCAAACGATAAATTTATTTGCACTGTTTGACAAATGTTTTAAAACTTACAAACAAAACTATGTAATTTAAAAAGGTCCAGTCGGCGAGGTGGCATTTCGCAAGGTGCCGTATTTCAGTATATTTTTCACGAGACTCCCACGAAGAGCGTTTCAATTCTGGATGTCAGTACGTCCGGAGACAGGAACTTAAACTATTCGCATAGTTTTAAGGGAAGTAGTTGCTGATATGTAGTAGATGTACGTTCTATTGTACTTTCTCCTAAACATTTTTAATATTCTGGTTAAAATTAGTTTTTTTTTTCGTTCTTCGTCATCAAAGTTTTTAGAGAGGATTTTGTTTTGAAATTTTATTTGTTAAGTGTATATTTTGTTTTGTTGTTCGTCTTAAGAGCTGCTATATAAAATTTATAGCTAATAGGAGTAGGGTCTTAAACTTAAGTACATAATATATGTTTTGATACAAATTTCACGATCAGTTCAGTTTAGTTTTTGAGTTATAGCGCTTGCAGCTTTACATTCGAACACAAAACAGCTTCACGCTGTATCCTGCACACTGCAGGGTAGGTAGAGAGAACCTAGTGTGAAGACACTCCGTGCCCCACTTTTTGCCAAATTCTGAAGGCATTGCGTGTTGAGTGGCAGAACTCAACGCCGCGTTTGTCCTCGACACCAGAGCGAACAAATGGAAATATAAATTTAAGTAAATATTTCATTTCCTCGAGTGAGGATCGAACCCACAACCAGTCGGTTTTACAGTCACACCTCGTGCCGCTGCGCCACGACTGGCCTCAACACAAAACAATTCGCTAATAACTTGTATTTTCGTAAGGTTTGTTAAAGACGAATTTGTTGGTTAAAGAAGTATTTGATGCAAAATGTATACAGTTTTACAAATTTAAATAAAATAATTTTATTGTGTATTTTTCGGTGAGCAACTATTATTTTGTTGAACATAGAGCTTTTTGTTTAACTCGTGTTTCACAGTGCATCGATAAACTGTTGTAAACAATGTATATTATATATCGACGATCACTCACACGCGTACAACATTCTATAAATATTGGCAATTATTCATAGTGAAAAAACATTTGAGGCCGTCATGGCACAGGGGCAAAGGGGGGTTAACGTGACGGTTGTGGGTTTGATCTCCACTCGAGGGAATGAATTATTAATAAGATAAATCAGCTTCACGCTGTATCCCGCACACAGCAGAGTAGGCAGAGGGAACTTAGTGTTAATACACTCCGTTCCTCACTTTCCGCCAAGTTCTAGAGGCATTGCGTGTTGAGTGGCGGAACTCAATGCCGCAATGAATTATTATTTATTATTATTGTTAGGCGAACCAACAAATCAGACACAAAATCCAGCTTTTACAATAAATTTATTTACACTTGTTATATACACATATACTCTCGTAGTCACAGTATTGAAATATGAATTGTAATGACAAGTTGTCTTGACAATATCTTAGAACGTAATGAACCTGAGTGCCGTGTCGTTTGTGCTTATATTGGAAATCCACCGGAAAAGACGCAGCACACTACCGCCACTTAATACAATCGATAATGGAAACAATATCAAATGACGTACTCGTAATTACAGTGACACCTATTACTACATTATAAGTAACTTATGCTAACATTATTTTCATTTATCTTTCACCAAGGCGAGAAAAAGAACCCGGCGTTGTGTTGTGCCACTTAACATGCCTCGAAAAATTCGGCGGAAAGTGAGGAATGACTTGTCTTAACACTAGGTTCCCTCTGCGCTGCCGAACCTCACTATTTAAATTATATTTAAAAAAAACGGAAAACACCACTTCTGTGTATTTTAGCGAAAATAAATGTAACATGTACTTGTTTTAATTATTAAAACTCATTCCAAACGACGTTTCGTCCGTTTTATCGGAGTGCACTAGCGCTGCGTGAATTATGAAAGTGCCATCCAAACTTAAACTATGGACGCTGCCGCTGTTTGACTTCAATTTGCCCGTTTGTATGCTCATATCAACTCTTAACTAATATTAGGTATAACTTCTCACATACAATACACAATTTTCACTACCGAATTAATTAATCTACCAACATGATTTCACATAGCGCTAACTGTATAACTGGTACCGCAATTAAAAGTTTACGCGGAGAATATACGCTAACATTTCGGTTTAAAGTTTGCGGTTTCGACCGAAACTCTCCACTTTCTTTTTACCCGGAAAGCTTAATTTAAGCATTACCTTAACTATGTTTAGGTATTATGGTACACGTTGTGTTAACCCCAAAATAAATATGAACCGTTTGACGCAATTGTTTTGGTTTTGGTTAGTTACTTTGTTTTTGTCAGCTTCTCAGCTAATTAATTATATGGGCTCCCCGCGGTACGAACGTGGACACAACGGTTTTTAGGGTACCGTATTTCGAAAGGTAAAAATGGAATCCTTATAGGATCACTTTCAAGATTATTTCATTTATCTTGAGATCGCGTGGAGGTATCAAACTGAAATTATCAATACCATATATTTAAGTTTGTGGTTCCTTGACGAAAAAAAAACTGGACCTTCTTAATCCACGCAATCATAAGATATGAGCATTTAGTTATAGATTTTGGTGCATTTTGTAGGAAATTCGCCGCGTAATCAAAATCTATAGGGTACTTCCCGTGGACCTACGGTTACGAAATTTGGCATGAAGTGAAAACTTACAACCAAAGAAAAAAATCTAATTTAAAGGTACAATATTAGAGATATTTCATAGAAAAAATCATTGCAAACTTAAGTTTATGAATTTTTATAAGTTGTACCGCTCGTTTTTCGTCGTCGACCTACAATCCACAAATTGGTACGGAAACCTCGGTGGGCGGATCCGACTCGCACTTGACCGGTTTTATTTTAATTAGTCTTTGTTTTGCTAACGGTAACGCTACCGGGAGAACGGTTCGGTCAATAACATAGAATTACAACCGCTCAATGGTGACACAAAGAGAATGGTGATTATACTTATTGCTACGCATAAAGAAATCACTTGCGCGAAGCCATCCCAGCTAATTGGAGCGACGTTGTTTTCTAAATGAATCCATAGAAATAATCTTTTGACGCTGCTTTAGTTTCGTTTACATCACTCGTTTTAATGAAAACTTAAAATGCTTATTGCCATTTTTTTTCCTTTTTATTTTCATTATAATGGCGATCGTCGTTATATGTTGTTCTTTATTGTTTTTGAATAATAAATATATACGAAACAATGTCTTTTTGTTCTTTGCATTTTTTTTTGTTTCACTCTGTTTCTCGTATATAACAGGCGCTAAACAAGTTGAACCTAGTGTTGAGATCCGTCGATCTCTATGTTCTGTTAAATTTTCGGGAGATTGCGTGTTAAGTGGCGGGATACTACGCCCCGCTAATGCTACTTACCTGAGCAATGAATCGAAAATATTTGATATACTAATTGGAAATCGAATCCACATTCGTCGCGCTTACAGTCTGCTACTCGTTGCGCCACGATGGCCTTAATTATTTAGTAGTTTACACATTATAAGTAATTTTAACTTTAATTGTAAAGTCGTGGCCAGTCGTGGCATAGAGCACAAAGTGTGACTGTAAAACCGAGTGGTTGTGGGTTCGATCCCCTCTCGAGGAGATGAAATATTTACTTAAATGTATATTTCTATTTCTTCGCTTTGATGTCGAGGACAAGCGCGGCGTTGAGTTCTGCCACTCAATACGCAATGTCTCCAGAATTTGGCAGAAAGTGTGGAACGGAGTGTCTTAACACTAGGTTCCCTCTGCCTACCTTGCGGTGTACGGGATACTGAATTGAAAAGCTGATTTATTTGATTTATTTATTTTAATTATAAAATAATGTAACTCAATGAATGAATGATTGCAATTTTTAGTTTTTTTTATTTATAAAAACTCTTTGAGTAAAGAGTTGCTGAGTAGCAGTGTATATTGGAAGTTGTTAGGTCATTTTAGCTATAAAAATAGTGATCAAATAAAAAAAAACACACCGAGCTAAACTAAAAACTAAAAGTTCCCATCCATCCAGTGTGTGCTAATAACGTTATTCAAGGTAGTAAGTCATATTTTCGTTTTTTTTTAATAATCCTTAAATAACTTGTTTGTTAATTGAAATATATTGACTGAGATCTGACGTCACTACTTCGCATCACTTAAACAACAAATATTTATTTTTATTTGAGAAAATATTAAAAAAACTGTATTTATTGTTTAAGTTTAAGTAAACGTACTTAAATTTCCAATGCTTTTAACAGAAGCGCAGTTTTATATTGCTGATATCGTCAAAAGCTTAAGTAGTCATTGAAGATATCTTTAAGCTTACTTTGCGTTTTATGTATGCGGCACAATCCTTCTATTATCGTCAAGTCGTTAAAATAAAAAGCAATGAAGGAATGGCGCGGTATGTAAATAAAATAAAGAAAATTTAGAGAAATCGAGTTGTAATAGTTGTAGCTTTATAGTATAGATTGCCTTTTTATATATATAATAATTGTGATTTTATAGGATTTAGATTGAAAAGACAAAGCGTGGCGTTGAGCTCCGCCACTCAACAAGCAATGTTTTATATAGAATGCTACAAAGTGCTGCATTTTTTTACGACATGCATTCTCTGTACTTTCTCTCTATATATATACTTATTGAAAAAGAGAGATGCATAGAAACATAAAAATTTCCAATTAAAAAAAAAAATCATCTCTCTTTTTACCTTAAAAAAACTTTAAAAAAATGTTTTATGTACATACATTATTGCTGATGTACCCCGGACAGCTTACAATTATAAAGCAGCAAGTTGCGGTTATTTTTAATTAATACCAGCTGAAAGTTACGAGCTCTCATTAGCTCTGTGTACCCACTTTTGGCTGTGAAATGATATAAATGTTTTAGCTTATTTAGTTTCCAGTTCTCATTTTAGTTCGGATATTTTATGGTTTTAATTTAAAAATGTAAAAATGCCTGAACGTCTGCTTTATTATGAGTTAGTAGAGTTGACATTTTAGCTCTTCATTCGGGTGTTAGGTTAGATGTCTGATAAATGTTTGATCAAGAAAAAAAATCAGCTTCACACTGTATCTCGCACACAGCAGGGTAGGCAGAGGGAACCTAGTGTTCTGACACCGTTCCCCACTTTCTGCCGAATTCTGGAGGCATTGCGTGTTGAGTGACAGAACTCAACGCCGCGCTTTGCATCGACACTAGAGCGGAGAAATGAAAATATAAATGTAAGTAAATATTTCATCTCTTCGAGTGGGGATCGAACCCACAACCAGTCGGTTTTACAGTCACACTTTGTGCCCCTGCGCCACGACTGGTCTTTAAATGGCTCTCTAAATAAATGTTTGATCTTGCCGGAATATACATAGGTTAATGTAATGAAGTCCTATTTTAAATAAAGGGCATTTTAAAAATTATATCTAATTCTATTTTAAATTTCGGGTTTATTAAAGATTTATTTCCTCACTGTGGTAGCTACCTTGTCTATGTCTATATTTTGTCAGGTTATTTTTCGGATAGATATAAAAGTTAAACTCTTGACGTGTGAATTTACTTGTTCTCCCAATATTGCATTTTTTTTCTATATTCTATATATGTAGCTTAGTTTAGGTCAGGTCATTAAGGAGCAGTAGGACGGCGTCTAACACGCGGCGGTTTCACAATCACGCAATCATACTGAGGGCATGGATTAGTTTTCTTGCGTATTTAGTTTTTGAGACGGCGAAGTATGGCGTTGAGTTCCGGTACTTAAAACGTTATGTTTCAGAATGAGGCGTTAAGTGGATAACGTATCGGGAGAGATTTTTCTCTGCCTACCCTGCTTTATGCGAGATACAGCGTGAAGTTGAAAAAAAAGTTACATTTTAAATTAACTTTTCGTAATATATTGAAATATTTTTGAATATTTGTTTATATATAACGCAACTAACTAAACGACATATGCAAGAACAGATCACAGCTATGCATTTACCAGTCTAATATAGAAACTTCTTCCAAGTGGTTAAATATGAAAAGCGTTGCATTGCTGAATAGTTGTTGGAAGTTCTAAGCTTGTTATCGGCGGGAATAAGCGAACTAGGAACTTCTAATCAGCCTCCTTCGTAATGACCTGTTTTGTTTGTTCAGACTGCGAAGCTATAGGATGGATTTGAATTTTCTATCTGGAATTTAGAAAAAAAATGTTATACAATTTTATTTAGGCTATTAATTTCAGGTTTTCTCTTTTATGTCGCAAGTACCATAAGCAGAACTTTAAAAATCTTCCTTAAAACTTACGTTTCACTTCATATTTTCTTCGTTTCAATTTTTTTTTGTATACATATAATTCAAGTAATTCTATATTCGATTTTTTGTTTTTTTTTTATTCAATTAAGATTTTAATTTATATAATTGTCAGTATATTGCTATTGCAATATATTAAATCAAATTCGCACATAACAAACACAACGCTGGCACTTCGTTGATGTACTAAGCAAACCACTATCTAACATGTTAATGAAAGCATCCCCATAATCCCCACTCAGACCAGCGTGTGTATCTAAACGCCAGTGCTAGTCAAACAACCACTGGTTAAATCTACAACTGAACAACGTTGTACGGACGCGCTCTATGTATATAGTATATGTATGTAATATAATCAGCTTCACGCTGTATCCCGCACACAGCAGGGTAGGTAGAGGGAACTTAGTGTTAAGACACTCCATTTCCCACTTTCCGCCGAAATCTAGAGGCATTGCGTGTCGAGGAGCGGGACTCAACGCCGCGTTTTGCCTCGAGACCAGAGCGAAGTAATGAAAATATAAATTGAAATATTTCATTTTCTCGAATGAGAATCGAACCCACAACCAGTCGATTTTTCAGTCACACTTTGTGCCACTGCGCCACGACTGTATGTACAAACATATATGAAAACAATATTTGTAAATGTCACGTATACAAGCGAAGTTTCCCTATTTGGTGGAAATAATGCTGCGCTCCTACAGTGACCGTGATGGACGACGGTAGTTGCTTCGCTATATTGAATACTGCGAAAGTTACCCTGGAAACGCCAAACTCGATGGCAACTCGTATAGAAATAAAGCCGTCACGTCGCCTGCGATGCCGGCTGGGTTTACTCTTATGTTCAACAGTTGAGAGAACGCTGTGTAGACTTGGTTTGACGTGAGGTAAAAGCAAATATATATATTATAATGCACTTAATGCTTAAATTGGATGCTATAAGGTTATTTTGTTTGTTAATTTTGATGTATTTGGCAATTTTGGCAATAAATGGAACCGATGGCCGTTGATGCCGAAGCGTTCTAGTAGAAGATAGAAGACTAAGATTTGGAAGACGCTTAGTGGGCAGAGTGCCTGCCAGGTGGACTGATGGTGTGGTCAAGGTCACTGGAAGTCGATGGACGTAGGAAGACATGCTGTCGTGGAAATCCTTAGGAGAATCTATGTCCAGCAATGAGCTTACAAAAAACTGGGATGATGAAGTGATAAAGTCGACTCTATTATTATCTAATTAAATAAATACTAATAATAACACTTTTAAACATTATAATTAAAAACGACGTACGTTTTTAATTATAATGTTTAAAAGTGATTGTCTGTTGTGTTAGAATTTATATTCTCGCGCGAAACTTTTTTTATTATGTAGATGCTATATTAGATAAGTTTTACCGTGTTTGTTTCCTCACCAAACATGTCAAGCGGAAGCGAGTTCACCTATTTTACACTGATTTATAGCTGTTCATAAGGTCGAATGTTATAACTTAGATTATTGCAGAATGTAAATATTATTATCATAGAAATAGGCATTTTTGTTAAAACGTGATTCCTGTAAGTAGATATTTGTGTGATATTACTTACAATAGTTGTAAGCTGGCTTTTGATATTTAAAAATTATTGTTTTTTTTGCCAATTAAACAAAGCCTGACAGAGAATTTTCTCGGATTTTACTTTTCCCAGGATTGAGAAAAAAAATTATAGAAAAATTGACATACATTTTTTAAAAATTAGGTGCTCGACTGACTAAAAAAAACGAATTGTAATGGTTTCGTGCTACGTTTGAATTGTTTGTAGCAAAAGAATTGGACGTAGCACAATGTGCTACGATCATGACGCGGATTTATGTATGGACTTTCATCCGAGTTGTGAAAATTTAACTTAATTTTAAAGTAGTAAAGTGTTTTGTATTATCTGAACAAGATTGAGTGACCGTTTTGATGCAGGGGCACAAGCATGCGATTGTTAACGTGATGGTTGTGGGTTCGATTCTTATTTGGGGGAATGAAATATTCAATATTTTCATTTCTACAATGTAAATGTAAGTGTAAGTGTAATGAGGCAAAACCGCGGCGGTGACTTTCGCCTTAAGCCGTCAATGCCTCAAGAATTCGGTGGAATGTGAGGAACGGAAGTTTTTAATGAGAACGAAATATCTTAACAGATTCTCAGATTCCCTTTTTCTACCCTGCTGTGTGCGGAATACATGGTGAAGCTAAAAACGGGATTGACTCTCTCTATTCTATTACAGACATATGATATTATAATTTAAAAAATAAATAAATATTTCGTCGTTTATCATAATTACATACTAACACCACACCTATAAATACACTGGTTTAATAGTTAACAAACCAACATTACAACTGCACTCCATATTAATAGTTGAATATTTTGACAAATGAAACGAGTCGCCTCGAGCGGGTCGAGGCAGATAATGAGCTCTGATCGCTAATGTTAGGTACTAGCCTTTATTGACTTCCCTAGTGTGGTGCGCCATAAATCCGTTACGTTTATCGTCCCTATTACATAGGTACCTATTGTGTTTCCGACGTTCTCATTTTGGGTAAGAAAAATCTTTTGCCGTATACTTTGGTGGTGGATTTATTTCTGGTAAACTGTATTGGTGAATATAGAAAATGTTGACAGTGTGGTTGTTTTAGTACTGTTTTTTTTATTGATTTTTCATCTTGTGGCGTTTGGATGTTAGATGTTTGAGCCTAACTGAGCAGTTTGTGTGAGCAGAATGTGCTTAATTCGGCATTGAGTTTCGCCACACACGCAATGCCTTCAGAATTCGGCAGAAAGTGGAGAGCGGAGTGTCTTAACACTCGGCTCCCTTTGTTTACCTTGCTATATGCGGGATACAGCGTGAAACTGAAAAAAAAAGACTTGAGTTAAATTAAATTGACATCGCATCGCATCCATAACATACTTGTTTTTTATTTATTTTCTAAAATGAATGATAATAAAAAAAAACTATAAAATTAATTAATAAGCGGATATTAGGTATATGAACATTTCGGTAAGCACCCTGTATAAAACTAAACTGATGTATTTGGGCCAATATACAAGAGTGAGCCCTTAAGATGGGCCCGACCGGTAATGTGATGTGAACTATCCCTTATTGACTCGCATGGTGTAGGCGCTATAAATTCGTTATGTTTATAGCTCCTCGTCTAAACGAAGCATGGCGTATGTGATAGTATGAACTTTTTATATTTAAGAAGTAGGGGTATTTTTTGTTTTTTTTTTATTCTCTTAGATTATAATTGAATTTGTATTGGAGGCCGTCGTGGCGCAGTGGTATGGCGTGTGAATGTAGACGTTGCGGTTGTGGGTTCGATTCTCGCTAGGTAGAATTCATTATTGGATATTTTTTGTTTCCTCGATGTGATAACAAGACGAAATATTGTGTTGAGTTGCGCCACTTAATATATGATATGTCTCGAAATTTTGACGGTAAGAGGAGAATAGAGTGTTTTAACACTAGGGTTCCCTTGTGATCCAAATGCAAAGTAAAAAAATCGTATCTATAAAAAAAAAAAAATTAGCTTCACGCTGTATCCCGCACACAGCAGGGTAGGCAGAGGGGACCTAGTGTTAAGACACTCCGTTCCCCACTTTCTGCCGAATTCTGGAGGCATTGCGTGTTGAGTAGCAGAACTCAACGCCGCGCTTAACCTCGACACCAGAGCGAAGAAATGGAAATATAAATTTAAGTAAATATTTCATCTCCTCGAGTGGGGATCGAACCCACAACCAGTCGGTTTTGCAGTCACACCTCGTGCCGCTGCGCCACGACCGGCCGTATCTTTAATTATTCGATTAAATATTGATTTATTTTAACAGCTATCTATTATAAGTTATATTAACAAATATAATAAAATGTTGCTCTATCGAGGGGTCAAAGATTATAGCTCAAACTCTATATAACGTGCAATCGCATAAGATGTGAGTATTAAATCCGTACTTTGCTTAAAGATGAGTCATGACCAGAATCTAAATCTGCTCTCAGTATGAAATCTAAATAAATCGATTCTGTACTAGTAGCAACACTTTGAAATATTCACATCGTGCTATACAATATTTAAATGAAATTGTTTTAAAATCAGCCAGCGGAACCCTAGTGCTAAAACACTCCGTTCCCCACTTTCCGGCAAATTCTAGAGGCATTACGTGTTGATTGGTGGAATTCAACGCCGCGTTTTGCCTCGACACCAGAGCGAAGAAACGGAAATATAAAATTAAAATAAATATTTCATTTCCTCGAGTGGGGATCGAATTCACAGCTAGTCACTTTTTACAGTCACACTTTGTGCCCTGACTGAAATTGTTATAGGTTTTTTATACTCTAAAATTTTATTTTATTTAACTCGACCCGAAAATTGGAATTTACATTATTTAAAAGACGTTTATAGTAGGGTTATTTTAAATTCAGTATTGGTCGTTGAATAAGCTACGAACGACGCGGCCAAACTAGTGGGACCATAAAACCCGAATTGAACGAGGCTGAAGTCAACCAATCTCTTACATTTATACGTATTGTGTTGATGCCCACTTAAACATTTTTTATTGACTTCTCTTAAAGAAAGAACTTTTGTTAGTGCTGTATATAATGAATAAAAAAGAGAAATTTGTTGGTGACGTATTATAATTAAATATAGAAACATTTTTTTTTATGTAGGTACAGTATAAAAATATAGCTCTATAAATATGGTTTACGTCAAATATTACCTTAACTTTTACTTTAGGAAATAAATGAAATTTTAATATAATAGGCAAAAAAAATATATAGTTTCTATTTCATCTACGATCCGAATAGATGAATTGTGTATAAAAAAAACTCAATATATTGGCGGAAAGTGGGAAACGGAGTGTCTTTACATTAGGTTCCCTCTGCTTACCTTGCTGTGTGCGAGATACAGCGTGAAGCTGATTTATTTATTTATTTACCCAAATATGCTAGATCCGCTGCTACAATATTGATACCGAAACGTACATACTCTGCAAAGGCTGTCCCTGTATATTAAATTTGCAATCAAGGGAAACGTGGTCCGGACATGTATGGTGATTTACGGCTCTTAACGGCTAGGTAAATATTTGGTGAATGCGCCTCCCGCACGTACACAGGCACTGGGTGCCTCGTGTGTGGCTACCGCAGGCGCGTCACGGAAACGTCCGTGTCCAACGGACGCACAGTCGGCCAGACGTCACGTCAGCACGCGATGTCACGCTGTTCCTGATGTTTTTATGATGGCTCAATTTTGTACGGTTCGTTTTTGTGGTTGAACTAGTGATTTGAACGCGGCTTCGCCCGCTTGAACTTATTGTTGTATTATTATGCTGTTTTTTACATAAATAAGAGGCTATGTGCTATTCTGATGTGTAAGCTCTGTTACTGTAAAGTATTATCTAAATAAGTTTAGTAGGTTTTGTGTGAAAGTGGAACAAACATCTATGTATATTTACAAGCTGTACATTTATGATATTAGCATGATTATGATATAAGTAGGAAAGGAGGATAGTAGGATGTTACTATAAAATATCTATAGCCTATTTTAATTTTAAGATAATTCCAAATTCTACCTAAAATTCTAATAGAAAGCAAAAATTACATTGTAAATATCACCAGCGAAGGCCCTATCTAACGTCGTACATCACAACCCTATAGGGAAGCCATAAATTTTTCCACCTACCCCCCGTTTTAGACGAAATTAAATTATGCCAACTTGGATTTTATATCTATTAGGGAAACGTACGCTCCCCTGGGCTAAGATTTAGAAGGCGGCTTTCTCATTTCCTTGGGGTGACGTCACACGGTACCTTACCGTAAAACTGGTTCCCGAGCGTCAAAGGGACGTCTGAGGGCATGTTTGGAAAAGCTCTATCGATCTTACACCTGACACCGTTAAAGTGTTTATTGCGTCGTAAACTTTCGTAAATAGAACCACTATCTGATTTAAAGCGATAGCTTGCTGCTGATACTAACTCTTTTGTATGAAAATGACGAAGGTGAGAATATTTACCATTTAAATGAAGAATCACAATCCTTCATTCGGCTGTCGTGGCCCAGGGGCACAAGGGTGTGTAGGTTCGATCCCCACTCGAGGGAATGTATTGTTATGTATTAATATTTTCATTTCTTCGGTTTGGCACCAAGGCGTTGATTTTCCACTTTACACGCAATGCCTCCAAAAATTCGGCGGAAAGTAGGAAACGGAGTTTCTTAACACTAGGTACCTTCTGCCTATCCTACTATGTGTATGTACTTATATAAAAAATTACAAAGGCGATAAGTCTTATTAAAGATTCTTTAAACATTTTAACTAAATGTACAATAAAATAGTAAAAGTAGAATTAAATAAGTGTTTTAACAGGAAAAATTGTAGTAACTAAATTTATTATGATAATGGAAATTAAATATTAAGGCCAGTGCTCTACGACTACGACTCGCTGCACACGTTCGGCCAGAAATTGTTTTTAAAATTTTATTTAGTCTATTAAAATAAGTTACATTTTTTTATTTATATATTTTTTCTGTTTTTTTTTGCAGGTACGTTCGTTGACATTGTAGATTAGCCTACAAGAAGAGGAGAGAAAAGTAAAAAGTTTGTATGGAATTTGTTAATATTTTATAAAATTCATGCGATGGCTAAAACCATTTTTTATCGGTTTTTTCTTCGCGCTGTGTCCCGCTTATAGTAGAGTAGTCAGAGTGATATATATGGTATTAAGACAGTTTAAAAAAAAAATCAAGAGAGCTGCAAGACTGCATGCTCTCTTGATTTTCTTTTCATTCTTCAGTTACATGTATGGATTTCATTCCTAATTATTAGGTTAGTATAGGTAATTTACTATTGTTATTATATTTTTCAAAGTGATACTGCATGATTTCTAGCAGTTCGTAAAATACACTTTCTTACCTTTCAAATTTCCACCGTATATCACTCATACTTTTACCTATCTTTCAAATAATATTCCTGGTGTCGAGGTAAAGCGCGGCGTTGAGTTCCGCCACTCAGCATACAATGCGTTCAGGAATCGGCAGAAAATGGGGAACGGGGAAAGTTAACACTAGCCTACCCTACTAGCGAGATACAACGTGAAGCTAAAAAACAAGTATTATCAAATCTTACCAATTTTAATTTGTGACGCCTTAGGTCTGAAACAACGCAGCGTGAAATTGGTATTCTGAGCTCACTCGTATGTCTCTTTGAATATCTATGATAACGAAACGCCTTCATGCAAATTAAACAATACATTATTATTTGAGATTTTTATGTAATTTATATATTGAGTAATAGTATTTTTTTTTATTTTATTTATTTGATTTGGTTTTCTAGTGGCTATTACATTTTTAAATGAGTAATTTTACAAGCACGATATAATATCAATAATGTATAGCCGTTTGAAAGCAAACACTGCATGCGTATATTGAGCCCGGCTTTTCAACCATTTCAATTTATACAATAAACTTAATAAAAAAAAAAACTGAACATTAAAGATACAAAATAAACATAAACGTAATTACAAAAAGAAAAAGAAAAGGGAGAACAAAAACATTTTACATTATAATGATTAGTATTAGTAATTAACAATATGGTACTTTTAAACTTATTAAGAAATGATTGCTTGATTATATGATTAATTACTGAGGACTTAAACGAAGTAAGCGTATCTGCATTTATATCTATAGAGTCGCAGGTTTTATTATACAACTTACATAAACGGGGAATAGCTGTATTAGCTCCAAAAACTGTTTTTTTAATTGGTGGTACCAATAGAGAGATGGGCTTTCTAGGGTGTCGATATGGTATCCTAAAATTTATTTTATCTAATAAATTTGGGCAATCTATTTTGTTTCGCAACAGTTTATATAGAAACATAATATCCAATAAGTCTCTTCTTTGCCCCAAGGTGATCATATTAAAATATTTTAATCTGTCGTTGTAGGAGAATATAGATTTATTAATATTAGCCTGGTGTGGTAGATACCATAGTACTTATACGATTGGCTTAAATCATTTTCTTAATTGTAATAATTATATTATTTATGTGAAAGTTTGTGAGGATTGATGTTTGTTTCACTTATACGTAAAAACTACTGAACGGATTTTGATAAAACTTTCCAGTCTTATAGATCAGAATAGGACATAGGCTATAAGAAATAAAGATTTTATATAATATAACAGTAATTGTAAGCGGACGAAGCCGCGTTTAGGTCGCTAGTTGTGAATAAATACACAGGATCGTTGCTTATATTATGCGAAACGAATATGTGAAAGGAAAAAAAGTATGTGAAACGAATTTCACAAGATAATAAATATAATTTTTATCGTTTACATTATTTACTTGAAAACAATGATTATATTACATTTAAATAATACTTATGAATAAAAATATTTTTATAGAAAAATATTTGAAACGAGCCTTATGCAAATCGCATAGATCAATGGTAGAATTTTACTACGTTTAATATTTTATACGTTTATAAATAGTAACAACATATTTATTTATTACTAATATTAAAAACCTCCATATGAATTAAAGACGTATCTATAGGGCAGTAAATAGTTGCGGTGCCGCCAGCGACGTTGTGAATTTTAATGAATTTAAGCGTAACACGACCCCAACCTCTAATCCAAGGGGCTTCCCTCCGTTTGTATAGTTTTACATTATTTTAGACTGTGCTTCTGAAATATATTAGAATATATAGTTTTGGGGTAGTATAATTTAGCATTTTTTAAAAAATATATGTTTTCTTTTAGTTTTACACTGTATCCCGCATATAGTAGAGAGAGTCAAGACACTCCTCTCAGAACTTTCCGCCGAATTCTGAAGGCATTGCCTGTTGAATGGCGGAACTTAACACCGCTTTTTGCCTCGACACCAGAGCGAAGCAATGAAAATATTAAATATTTCATTTCCTCGAGTGTTCTATCGCGATATCCAACAATTGAACACAATATTCTGCGATATAAAGTTACAAAAACGTATAAAAATATATAACAAAATGAAACAATTCATACGAATTCAAAATAGAGAGCAGTAAATATTTTCCAGCGGAGGCCGGCGTGAGCGTCGTGAATTTTAATGAAGATAAGCGCAATGCGCCTTAAACCTGTAATCTAAGAAGCTCGCCTTGTTTGTTGCGTTTATACGGACCGTGGTTATAATACAGCAGCAGTGAAGTATACTTATCTATTTTAGTTTTTACATAGTGTATACAAATCATGATCTTCTTGATTATTTTGAATGCTTTTTTTTGTTTAGTTCCATCCACCTTGTATTCCGCACATGGCAAGGTCATAGCACAAGTCAGTGGGAAATTTAGTGTTAAAACTCTCCGATATCTATTTTCTAACGAATTCTGGAAGGATTGCGTGTTAAATGGCGGATATAAACTCCGCGCTTTGGGTAGACACCAGAGCGAAGACATTAAAATCTCAACGCACTCAACAAACAATTGCTCGAAAAACGGCGGGGACTAGTTGATTCTCTCTCGGTATATACTGGAAACGGCGTGAAGATAAGAAAAACAACACATTGTCCTGACACTAGATTCTTTTGCTATTGGTTATAACAGTAATTAATCGGGTAACTGAAAAAAAAAACAAGCTTAAACAACTTTAATGACATTTCTAGTTTTTAACAAACTAGAAATGCCATTAAACCATATAGTGCGGGAGCCGAAATCAGGTAGACCTTCGTTATATTACAAAACCTGAAAGTTCCTGTGGGTGTACACCCAACACCGATGAGTAGAAGAATTTGGATGGTGGTTACTTTGGCATTTATGATGTAGTACCTTACTTTTGTTAAGCTATAAGCGTCTAAGCGACGAACATACTAAGAGCAAACACCCGTTGTCTTCACATAAGTTAATTAAAATTAATAATATAAATATAATTGTCCTTTTCATTGTAACTTTGCTATATTATATTAGTAGGCGCTTGTTATTTATTACAGTTTAGTAGTGTCTGGCAGGGGATAACGTCGTTTCCTAAATTATATATATATATATATATATATATATATATATATATATATATATATATATATATATATATATATATATATATATATATATATATATATATATATATATATATATATATATATATATATAAATAAATATTAAAAAATGTACCTTATTTACCAGAAGCCAGTAGTGGCGCAGATGCACAAATGGGTGGGTGCGATCCCCACTCGAGGAAATAAATTATTATAAATATTTACTTAAATTTATATATTTATTTCTTTGCCAGAGCAAAACCAGAGTTGAAACCAGAGTTTCAAAGCATAAGCACGGCGTTGAGTTTCACCACGCAATGCATTCAGAATTCGTCGGAAAGTGGGGAACGAAATGTCTTGTGGGATACAACGTGAAGCTGTTTTTTTTTTGTTTACCAAAAAACTGCCAAAGTAAACATAACCATATATACTTAATGTGAACAATAGTCATTATATTATATAAGTATTTAATATCTACCCCTTCTAAACGTATTATGACTTCAATAAAATTATACTAATTTTATTTATCTTTTCGACCACGCTAACGTTATAGGAGTACTTTAACAATAAATAATTTAAATGTTTCAAGTACTAATGCTAAACGATTTAAAATTCGATTAAGGAATTAAAAAAATCAGCTTCACGCTAAATCCCGCATACAGCAGAGTAAGCAGAGGGAACTTTGTGTTAAGACACTGTCTTCCCCCCTTCCCGCCTAATTTTTCGAGGCATTGTGTGTTGAGTGGCGGAACTCAACGCCGCCCTTTACTTCAACACCAGAGCGAATAAATGGAAATATACATTTTAAATAAATATTCCATTTCCCATGACTGGGGATCGAACCCACAACCAGTCGGTTTACAATCACTTGACGCCACAACTGGCCTCAACATAGCACAGCATATCCCATCTATTGCAGTACACCAAACACCTTACGTGCACCGGCCATGGAACTAGAACAAATGGGAGACGCTCGGATATCGTAATTGCGACTGTTATTGTAAAGGATGTAGCTTCGGATAAATGTCACCGTCCACGAATTTATTATCGCTGCCACTCGCCTTTATTAGCTGCTCTGCATACATTGTTAGGGTTGTTTGTGTTTATGTGTATGTTTGTCTTGTGTTTTATTTTATGTTTGTGTTTTAGTGTTACTTTGTAGATGAACTAAATTATTTTTTTTAAGTTTTTTTTTGTTTCGCCGGTGTTATTCTATAGGTAGGAGCGTATAAAAAATATTAAAGGATTTTATTATTGTAATTCTACGTTAGATGACATTGAGATTTGTAAATGATCCCCTAAATAGATATTGCGGGTTGTTACGTTATTTTTAAACCGACCGAGAAACCATCTTATATTTTATAAAGAAATATTCTCTCCAATGAATATGAGTAAACTTAGTTTAAATTTTTAATTATTTAAATTGTATAAAAGAAAAACCTTTTTTTTATATCAGTTAGTGTGCAGGATACAGCAGGTAGGGGCAGCACGTAGGGGATATAGCAGGTAGCGGGATATAGCAGGTAGGCACAGGGTACCCTGTGATAAGACACTCCGTTTCCCACTTTCCGCCGAGTTCTAGAGGCATTGTGTGCTGATTGGCGGATCTCAACGCCGCGCTTTGCTTCGACACGAGACCGAAGAAAAATAAAATATAAATTTAAATAAATAAAGGACGAAAACATTTTTGTTAAATAAAATATTCCCTAAAACGTGCACAACCCTACTCGAATAAAGATATGCTTCACGTGATATACTGAAGTTGTTCGAAATTATTCTTATCATGAATACACGTCGCTATGTATTAGTGATTCAAAGTAGCTTTTTCATAGTTATTGAATTTTCTTACATACCATTTTCACTTTAGTTGGTGAAGTCGACGTTTGCATCGAGTTTTCCTTAGCTTTTGAATGACAATTCTTTCTTTCTATAGTAGTTTTGTATTGTATTGTATTGTTTTTTATTTAAATATTTCATTTTATTTTAATTTAAAATAAAATAAATTAAATCGGCTTCACGCTGTATCCCGCACACGGCAGGGTAGGCAGAGGGAACCTAGTGTTAACACACTCCGTTCTCCACTTGTCGCCGAATTTTGGAGGCGATGCGTGTTGTTGAGTGGCGGAACTCTTCGCCACCCTTTGCCTCGACACCAGAGCGAAGAAATGGAAATATAAATTTAAATATAATTTAATTTCCTCGATTGGGAATTGAACCCACAAACCAGTCGAGTTTACAGTCCCCTGCGCCACTACTGGCCTCTATGCTATTATTTTTTTTATATAATCCCCATATTATTATGATATAGCTCGTTTCTTTTATTGGTTCAAAAAAAAATATTATATTTTTTCTGGTGTCGGTTCTTCATTTACCGTAAAATATCCGATATAAGCTCTATAATAAAACTACTACCTATAATTTGAAACCCTTATATTTGTTGTCGAGTGGTCTAATAATAGTTGTAAAAGTTATATAATATTTGCATAGTTTCTATGACCCTTAACTACATTGTTTCTTTCTTCTTAACGTCTTTTTTTAGGTAGGTTGTGGATTCGATCATCACTTGAGGAAATGAAATATTAATTTAAATTTATATTTCCATTTCTTCGCTCTAGTGTCGAGGCAAAAGGTGGCGTTGAGTTCCACCACTCAACACGCAATGCCTTCAAAATTCGGCAGAAAGTGGGGAACGGAGTGTCTTAAGACTAGGTATCCTCTGCCTACACTGCTGTGTGCGTGATATAGCGTGAAGATGATATAATGAAATTTCAAACAAATGAAATAGTTTTTATATAGCTTTAATTATTCAATTTCTTTCTTTCTTTGAAGACTGTCAAGCGAAATGTAATTAAGAAACAAAAAACAGAATTAATACGAACTTTTAATTAAAAAAAAAAAGTAAATTTAAAATTTTTCCCAGAACCATGGTCACCAGCGCGTGCCGAACGGCAATCAAGGAGTGTTTATAATAAAACACTTGCTATGGTTATTAGATTTAAACGCTGTAACAATTTCTAACTCATTTGCTACGCGGCCGGGAACACGCGATGTGGCGAAACTTCGCCCGTATTGCTATAATAGCTTGTAATTCAGTGGGCTAGTGGGTTAAACAGCTTTGGTCGTAACCGACTAAGGTTCAATTCGTTATAGAGGATGGATATTGGATTTTAATATGAAAATGTAGAGGTCGTCGTGGCGTCGTGTGACTGTAACGCGATGGTTGTGGGTTCATTCCGCAATTGGGGATGGATTATTGTTTATTGATATTTTCATTTCTTCGCCCTGGTACTGAGGTTCCGTCTGCTTACCCTGTTATATGTAGAATACAAGTTCAAATAATAATTGATTGATGTACAATTTTCGATTCTCGAGTAATACTAGTTGAAAATTTTTTTGTTGGCCTAGTCTGGCAAAGCTCGGCGTTGAGTTCTGCCAACGATCGTACCATCATTGTCACTAGACTGTGCGGTGCATGCATTATAGTTTAAAGAGAGTTTTATTAGAGTTTAAAACAAAATTATGTTGGAATTACATAGTAATGGATGAGATGAAGAATAATGTGCTCTGCTGTTTTGGGCACGCCGAACGAATGAGTGATAAAAGAATGGTAAAAAACATTTATGATGTAAAAGTGAGCGGTAAAAGAGTTAGAAGGAGACTTCGGTTGACCTTCGAAAACACAGTATCAGAGATACTGGAGGATGGTCACGTACAAAGCATAAGAGGTTGACTTGGCGAAAGAGGTAAAGTTTGACGCTTCGTTCTCTCTAACTACCCCGCTAGGGATACAGCGTGAACCTAAGTGACATAATAATCAGCTAACCAAGTATTAATTAGCTTTGTCTACATTCTGCTATTTAGATTCCAGATTTAAAATTCCATCTTTAGACATAAAGAATGAGAGAGTTACAACGAATACGTCTCCACTTTCTTCTTTAATCTTCTTCAATTTATGAAATGTATAAAGAAATATCCACTAAAACAAATAGAAAGAAGTTTGTTTCATAATAGCGAACATTTAGATATTACTATTTCCCTGTACATTTACTAAGTACCTTTCAACTCAACAAGAAAAGTTCAAAACTTAAGAACTCTTTGTTTATTTTACAGTTAGTTTAGAGGAAACCTCGTTATAAGAAAAATGAAGTAAACAGTTTGCGAGATGGACTTAATATTTTAAACGCTTAAATTATTTTGCCACTTTTATTTTATCATAATTATTATTTATAAAAGGAATGTATTTAAAACAAGTTTATAATTTAATTTATTCATGTAATGAATGTATAAAACATTTCAAAACGGTTTACCTTTTGAAAGTAAATAATTTCGTATAATTAAAAATGTTACCGCACATTATACGGAATACCTCATCACTGACAAATCTTTTTAATATGGTTATTTAAAATGGTTGGCATTTTTTTTCTGTATTTTAATTAGTGACAAAACTGACAACAGTATGGGACGCACCTGGAGCATGTATTTCGATCAGGAATTTTTAATTTAACAGCGAGATACTTTGATACTTTCGAGGTGACGTTGTCCAGTGAAATTTTACAGATACTTTTGGTTCGTGAACATTTTTCATTCAATTTTTTCCGGTCCTAGCGACCCTCAAGCGGCTTTGCCCACGTACTCGCTATATTGGACCTAAGTTATACAAATTCTCTACAGAAATTATAACGTATGCGTTATTGTGATGACTATGCAATATTATTATAAAGTTTCATCTACATCGGTTCAGTTAGTTTTGCGTTAAAGTGGAACAAACCGAGGCAGACGGAGCCTAGTGTAAAAACACTTTCCGCCGAATTCTGGAATTATTGCGTGTTGAGTGGCGGAACTCAACACCGTGCTTTGTCTCGACACCAGAACGAAGGAATGAAAATATTAAATTTGTCATTTCGATTTGAACCCACAACCTGTCGCGTTTACAGTCAAACGCTTGTGCTCCTGCGCCACGACTGGATCCCCCACTATTAAATATTATATTATATTATATTAATATTTAATAATATAGTATAATATAATATATAGTAGGTCGTCAAAATTGAGATTGCATTGCTGCCCAGTATGGAGACTCAGAGGCAAAGGAGCATGTTGTAATGTAAACACGATATATGATAGAAGCGATATTGCTTTTTATTTGCAGTGGCGATGACAGACCTATTTACGTAGAGCACTTCGTCTTCAAAATTGAAAATATTTCTTTTGTTTCTAGATTATGGAAAATATTTGTTTATGTTTTATATAATGTATTGATGATAGGGGCATGTGGCCAGTCGTGGCGCAGCGGCACAAAGTGTGTAAAATCGACTGGTTGTAGGTTCGATCTCTACTTGAGAAGATGAATTATTTATTCAAATTTATATTTCCATTTCTTCACTTTGGTGTCGAGGCAAAGCGCGGCGTTGAGTACCGGCACTCAACACGCAATGCCTCCAGAATTCGGCGGTAAGTGGGGAACGTAGTGTCTTAACACTAGGTTTCGTCTGCCTACCCTGCTGTGTGCAGGATACAGCGTGAAGCTGATGATAAAGGCATAATTTTTTTAATGATAAGTTATTCTGTTCTCTACTGCTTTTTTTAATATAAAATAGGAACAAATTCAGTGTTTTGTTTATATAAAAATCAATGGTATATTTTTTCGACCTAATAAAGTTTATTTTTTTCAGTTAAATCTTATTATCATTTGTTTAAACTAACCCATCGGAGGAAATATATTTGTTTATTTATAGCTTAGCCTGTTCATTTAGGTGACGTTTATTGTCCGGTTGATAGAGAGTGACAGAATGATAATATCATGTCATTTTCCTCGCTTATTTTGTTTACATTTTTTTTTCAGCTTCAGCCTGTATTCTGTAAATAGCAGGGTAGGCAGAGGGAACCTAGTGTTAAAACCCTCTGTTTCTCACTTTCCGCCAAATTTTTGAGCCACTTTGAGTTGAGAAGCGAAACCCAACGCCGCATAACAATTGTTGATGCTAATGCTATAACAATAAATATATCTTATATATTTAATTTTGTTATTGGCTTTATGTAACGTTGAGTTTGGCTTGTTAGAAAAGCAAGAGAATAAAAATATTAAATAATTCATTCCCCACATACAGTCACACGCTGTACCACTGCGTATTTCTTGTATATTAACAAGGGGCATAAAAGAAAAACAATTTAAAACACACCTTCTTCTTCTTTTTAAACATTCTCAACGGTATTTACACATAAATCGCACATTCAGCTTCACATCTCGGGAAGTACGTAAGGAAGTACAGTGAAACATAATATGAGTCACTTGTACATATATATATATATATATATATAAAACATATGTTATGTAAAGTTGGAGTACTCAGCATAACTGATCAAAGTGATGTTGCAATACATGTTCTGTGATAGTAGCTGAATTTAAATTGAAGAAGCATTTTCTAGTGTTGTTTGTGATGTTATATACTATTCTGATGGTCTCTATTGAGCAGGTTCTTGTTTTATAAGGGAAATAAATAAGTTTTGCTTGAGGCCGCCATGGTGCAGCGGATAATTGTAAACGGGATGGTTGTGGGTTCGTATGATTTGTTTTATATTTTGAATGTTGAATTCAGCTATTAAATGTTTCGATTTTCGAAAATTGGTCGGTGCGTGGGGAACAGAGTGTTTCAACACTAGGTTTCCTCTGCCTACCCTATTATAAGTGATTTATAAAAATATTTTTGGTCTAAATTAAGAAGATGTAATAATATAATATGTAAATAACTTAGTAAAAGCAATATGATGACTTTATAGACTATAGAGGCCGTGGCGGAGGGGCACAAAGTGTGACTGTAAAACCGACTGGTTGTGGGTTCGATTCCCACTGGAGGAGATGAAATATTTACTTAAATTTATATTTCCATTTCTTTGCTCTGGTGTCGAGGTTATGCGCGGCGTTGAGTTCTGCCACTCAACACGCAATGCCTCCTGAATTCGGCAGAAAGTGGGGAACGGAGTGTCTTACACTAGGTTCCCTCTGGGATACGAGATACAGAATAAAGCTGATTTATTTATTTATTTTGTAAATAATAAAGATTCTTAATACAAAGTATCACTTTTCCTATATAATTTGTAATTTAAATAATAATTTTCCTCATTACCTTGTGTGTCTACCTGTTACGTTTTTTATCTTCCAACGTTCACGATGTTTTAATAAAATCACTTGTTTGTGTATTTCGTACAATGGCGACATTGTTACATTTTGTAGCGTCTAAATGCAGCAACATTTATTAAAGGAGATTTTGTTATAGCGAATGGAAATACGTAACGAAATGATATACGAATATAGCTCTTATTGTAAGCCTGGTAAAGGATATTATGCAGAGTCTTGTTCGTCCCTGAACGTATTCTGAAAGAAGCGCTTTGCAACGTACGACGTCAGCCACAATCTTGTCAACTCGCGGTGACATAAAAGAACTCGTCAAGTTTGGAATGTAAATCTAAGGATTGTAGTTCGGTTGACCAGAAATAAATGTGCCAGCTTTTGCCTGTGAAATCTTTGTATAAACGGTATTTTTTTGGGTTTTTTTGAGTATCTTTTGATAGATATAAAGGTTTTTTGGTTGTATTCAAAGTAGGTATATTTAGGTTGAAATAAATCAAACACTAAATATTAAGGGAGCCAAAATGAAATAATAAAAGCTACATTTGTATAGGTTAAGCCTTTTTTGAGATTATAGTAAACAAACTTACAGACAAACCGATAAGCAGACAAAACTTTTTAAAAATAATTAATTTCGGTCCTTTTACATTATTAATGTCCCGAATAATAGATTTTCTCTAGATTCTAGAAAAATACTTTGCGGGGTTATTTTTTCCAATATACAATGTACCAATCTATAATAAACCAGAAAAAGAGAACGGAGTGTCTTAACACTAGTTTCTTTTTTTTAAACTATTAACATCGTAATAATTTAAACTGCGATTATGCAGAGAGTCCAATCACTACTACTAATTATATTTTTTGTAACATATTATTGGACTAGACTTATTCCAGTAAAATTCATCATTTTAGTCAAAATATCTGCACAGACGGCTGTCGTTTCGTAATACAATGGATACAGAACAAGGTTGCATCATAATTGATATTTCGAACTCTTGGTAAATTGGTGTAGTATCTCGATGTTTGCTTTGTTAAACCGCTTGTTGCTCTTAATTCTTGGATCGATTAAATTTTGTTTTTATTCTTATATACGAATGTTAGATACGTTTATTTTTTCGAAGTGTTATGCTGTGAGGCCAGTGTGACTGTAAAATCGACTGGTTGTGGGTTCGATCCCCACTCGAGGAGATAAAATATTTACTTACATTTATATTTTCATTTCTTCGCTCTGGTGTCGAGGCAAAGTGCGGCGTTGAGTTCCGCCACTCAACACGCAATGCCTCCAGAACTCGGCGGAAAGTGGGGAACGGTGTGTCTTAACACTAGGTTCCCTCTGCCTACCCTGCTGTGTGCGGGATACACCGTGAAGCTGTTTTTTTTATGCTGTATGCTGCCGCATAGCAGCTTATACGAGAGGGAACTTAGTGTTACGACACTCCGTTTCTCACTATCTGCCTAATTTAAAAAATCGTGCGTGTTGAATTGCTGAATTCTTCACCATATGTCGTTGATACGTTGATAGCTATTATGACAAAGTAAAATTTTATTCTTAAGAGGCCAGTCGTGGCGCAGCGGCACGAAGTGTGACTGTAAAACCGACTGGTTGTGGGTTCGATCCCCATTCGAGGAGATGAAATATTTACTTAAATTTATATTTCCATTTCTTCGCTTTGGTGTCGAGGATAAGCGCGGCGTTGAGTTCTGCTACTCAACACGCAATGCCTCCAGAATTCGGCAGAAAGTGGGGAACGGAGTGTCTTAATACTAGGTTCCCTCTGCCTACCCTGCTATGTGCGGGATACAGCGTGAAGCTGATAAAAAAAATATTCCATATAAGTAATTAAAACAAAATACGTTTATATATTTCTTTTTTACATGTTAGAGATAAACTCGTATTAAAACGAAAAACGAATACAAAACGAAAATAATTAAGGCACGTAATTATACACCGCTCTTATCTCGATATTGAGATGTCGCTAACATTCGTAAAATATAATCTAATAATGAGAACCGCATCTCAAAATCGATCTCAGAGACGAGAGCGGCTTAAATACGGGCCTTAGAGTTGTGTATGACACAGCTTATTCTAACTAATACTAAGTCCGAGGTAACTCTGACTGCAATATTATATAGCCTTCTTTAAAAACTGGATTATTGAACTGAAAAAAAAAAGAATATATCGGCTTAAATCAGCAGTTCTTGAGATTGGCGCGCTCAACCAAACAAACCTTTTTACGTTGTAATATAAGTAAACAAATATAGATAACTATTTAATTTTTTTATCAACTAATAAGAAGATCTTACTGTATCTAATTTATACAAAAACAAACAAACGAAATATAAATTTAAATATAATTTTAAAATATTTACAGCGTATTTAGTCACGCCTCTGAACAGAACGCAGTGCAGCAACAATACAACGTCGACCGCACGCCTTGCCGTGCCGCGGCATAATAAGCTGTCTTGGTAATTCCTTTTGTTCCTGAAACCGACCGTCCAGTGGATGTAGCTACTTGAGTCCCGATATTTCGATATTTAGACGAGCTTAAGTAATGCTCTAGTAGGTTGTTTTTAGCTTCAGGCTATATCGCTCGTGTATGCAGAGGGAACCTAATGTTAAGGCACTCCGTTCCCCTTTCCGGTGGTGAGTGGCTGAACTCATTCAGAAATGATAGCATTAAATATTTAATTTACTCGAGTGGAGATCGTACCCTCAACTAGTCTCGTATACAGTCACACACTTATATCCGTGCACCATGTTTGACCTAATTAATATATGTATATATTTGAAATATTTTATCTATTGGAAAATATTATAAATTATTATTTTTGTACCGTAGCGAGACTCGAACCCGCGCCTCTTGAAAATCGTCCGAGCGCTCTATTAAGTCATATGTTGTTATCGAGCTACTTCAAAATTCTTCATAAACTTTCAAATTTATAATATTAGTAGGATAGGATACTATAAATATTTTTTCTAGACTTAATGAATACAAAGTATACGGCGAAGTTAATTTGTTAAGTAACAAGTAAACTCTTTTAATATTGCATTTCTCATTAAGTGGATACTCAGCACAGTGGGTACCTTCCCGTTACAATATAATACAATACCTTCCCGTTACAATACAATACCTTCGTTCGCGCCACACCGCTCTAAACGGCCAAAATAAATATAAGTAATGTTGCCAGAAAAATGGCATTCTCTTTGCTCTATTTGTGATTTTAAAATTTAAGTTTTTTTCACATAAATATAATGTAGTTACAAAAGTGTTTAATTGTACACGAGATGGTTGTAAGTTCAAGAACGAAGATGCAAACGCAGCGTTGAGTTCCACCGCTCGAACTCAACGCGCATTGCCTCCAGAATTCGGCGGAAAGTGGGAAACAACAGTCTTAATGGGGACGGTGTGTTTTAACACTAGGGTCCCAGATTCTAGCTAGGTGCGGGATACAGCGTGAACCAAAAAGAAACCCAATATAATTTAACAACATAATTTTTACAAAATCGCAACAATCTATTCAACAACACAAAAAAAAACAATTCCAAGTAAAATTTGATTCAACACAATAACAACACAAAAATACTTGATTAAAACCGGAGTGTCGTTCAATCGAATACATTTCAGAATTTCCTTTTCTCAACTCTGGAATCAGCGATGTCAGCTAAACATAATTTAGCGCTAAATGTAGCGTCCGCTTTTCAACACTAGTACCAAATTACGTGATGTTTTTTTTTTCTTTTTTTCTTCTCTCTATTTATTTGTTACTTGAAAAGATCCCCCGGGAGAGTTTTATTTTAGCTTTACACTCGATTTTTATTAACACAAGATACTATAAGTCTATTAGCTTTATTTAGTCTTAAAATGTTCACCGAATGGTATTTGCTTCGCTTGTAAAACGGCACGGTATCTTTTAGATGTTGTTTACAATGTCTTCGTTTGTAAATATTGAAGATATATTAGTTAGTTAATTGGATTTATCATATGGGTTATGTTGAACTCTTTCATTTTTAAGTTAAAATATATGTATATTAAATTATTTTATGCTTTTATAATATGTTTTGTTAAACTTTAAGAATAACACCTAAATGATATATCAAATTCCATAAAAATAATATATCTTTTATTATTTTAAATATAACTCAGAAAACTCAGCCATCTTGAGTCGGCTGTGGCCTAATTACGCGTCGATTGAGTCTGAAAATAATACATTACTCCCAAAATAAATACGAAAGAGAGTTCTTCACTGTAATAACATAATATATTTGCTTATTTTTCTTTGTCAGCCCTCGTATTACAAGTTTCTTTTGAAAGTTCCAGACTCATTGAAAATACATTATTTTTCTGTTAGTGCGAGATCGTGGCAATGTTGTCGCCTCTAAGTTCTGCTCAAATGAACACATTGTAATGGCTTTCTTCACAACATTTTTCTTTTATTTTCAACTTTTCCGTCACATTCTTCACTGCGTTTCTGCTTAAGCGTTGCTTTTTTTTGTTTTCGTTAACAGATGACGTCTTTTGTTCTCATATTATCTTCTTATGCGCTGTCAAAGTATTTATGTGAATTGGGTTGTGTTTTTAAAGGAATAGTCTGTATTTGTTTGATTTTTGTCTAACATATTTTT
>JAATLQ010038643.1:65556-85556 GCA_013421005.1 Heliconius erato x Heliconius himera
TGTGACTGCAAAACCGACTGGTTGTGGGTTCGATCCCCACTCGAGGAGATGAAATATTTACTTAAATTTATATTTCCATTTCTTCGCTCTGGTGTCGAGGTTAAGCGCGGCGTTGAGTTCTGCCACTCAACACGCAATGCCTCCAGAATTCGGCAGAAAGTGGGGAACGGAGTGTCTTAACACTAGGTTCCCTCTGCCTACCCTGCTGTGTGCGGGATACAGCGTGAAGCTAATAATATTTTTTTGGAATTAGTAGTAACTCGTCGTAATGCAACGGTTGTGGGAAAGGTTCCCGCTTCAGGAATGTAATACTTAATATTTTCGTTTCCTCACTTTGGAAACTAGCCCAGAATCGGGCTTTCTTAAGATTAGGTTCCCAGAACCCCTCCGAGATACAGCGTGAAGTTAAAAAATTGTTCAATACAATTGACCCTAATAAATCAAACCCACACCCTTCCATATAATCTGACGCTTCTGAACACCACGACGTCGTTAAACTTACATAATCCTATATACTAATACATAGTGATAATACATAATTTCAATAAAATCTCGTTAATAATATAATAAGAACGTACCTAATCATTAATCCTATTAAGTTTACACAATGTTTACAAGTCGGTCTGTTTGTGTAGGTCTTGTTTATTTTTCGTCTACTTGAAGGTGAATTTAGGGCGGAATTGTTTTTAGCCGCTTCTGTACCTTGTTGAGACTGTGCGGGTGTCAACTTACACTGGTCTCGTAGGAGAGTTTTCC
Source organism: Heliconius erato x Heliconius himera (assembly GCA_013421005.1). Lineage (NCBI taxonomy): Eukaryota > Metazoa > Arthropoda > Insecta > Lepidoptera > Nymphalidae > Heliconius > Heliconius erato x Heliconius himera. The sequence goes on from JAATLQ010038643.1 coordinate 66,313, forward strand.
TTGTAGCGCGGAAATTAGTTTGAGTCGTGGCGCGTGGGCATAAGCGTGTAAGTGCGACATGTTGTTGGTTCGATTCTCTCAGGAAATGAAAAGTTGTATATTTTGGAGGAAATGCAATATTTAACATTTTAGAGAAAATGAAATATTTAATATTTTTATTTTCTCTCGCTCTGGTAACGCGGCGTGGCGGCGTCGCTTTGTTTCTCCACTTAACACGCAATGTCATTCAGTATTCGGCGGAAAGTGGAAGTGGGAGCGGAGTGTCTTAACACTAAGCCTCCTATGCGTATCCTGCTACATGCAGAATACAACGTGAAGCTGAAAAAAAACGACGGACGAAATACATGTATAACTTTTAACTAAACTATTCGTAATTCAATGATTTTAAGAGAGAGAGGTCATAGTTAATTTTATATAATTTCGGAGACATCAAGTTACTCTTAAGAGTATGGCCCTAATTTATTCATGTTTTAATAAATGTTAGATTTAATATAACGAATCTAAATCGTATTCGTTTAACGCAGAAATCGTATAAATATTACTTCTTTCGTCTCAATTCAAAGTAAATTATAGGATTTATGAAATCTTATATTTACTCAGTTCTCTTTGAGTCCTCGTGAAGTTTATTTGGTTACTACTATATATATACATTATACTTGTTTATATTTTTTATGTTACGAACATTTCTTTTGTTTATCATCAAATTTAGCATTCCTTGAGTTCCAATACTCAACTTAAAAACTTTCACACAAACAACACAAATTGAACCGAAAGTAGGGAACGGAGTTTTATTAAACCGTAGTGTTTATAGATAGAGGTTACCTAGGTTACCTTCAATATTGAGGTAAAACCGTAAAGATACCTACACAGATAACAGTAATTTCTAAACGCATCACCGATTGACCGAGTGCCATGCTGTTGCTTTAAATCTTAATGCTTACGAATAGACACCCGAGGTCTGACTCCGGCCGTCTCACAACAGGATTACGCGCGTCTCAGACAGGATTTGGTGCTTTACTGTCAGTCACCCATCAATTAAGAACCTAGATTGGCCTTGAAACGGTTTATGTGGCGGTTTCGGGGTTCAGGATGCCGTAATGTCATTCTGATAGGTTGATGTTTAAATTTAAGTGAATTATGGGCAAATTAAATGTATGCTTTATTTCTTATATAGCAAAATATAGGCAGAAAAAATGTTGTGTCTCGACACTCCGTTCTCTAACTTACTATACACATGAGAGACATTGCATGGTGAGTTGCGGAAATTAAGGCCGCGAGTGATTGTGAGTTCGATCCCCATTCGAAGAAATGAAATATTTCATATTTGCATTTCTTCGCTCTGATGTCAAGATACTACGTTTCCCATTTTCTGCTAAATTTTGGAGGCATTTGTTGTCTTGTTCCATGTTAAAAAAAATACATTTAGAATTTTTGGAATGCTATGCCACCACTTAATAAAACATACATAACTTAAATATATTAAAAATGAAAAATCTTTACATGATTACTGCTATATAATTACATTCTATTGTCGTTTTACAAACTATTTCTAATGAACGGGTACCACGTCTAGCTTAGTAACATTTCAAAGAACGATCAACCCTCAATCCGAACTATTAATAATACCTTCGGGGAATCTCTTCCGTCATTCCCAAATGAGACTACAGTGTCTGATGTGAACGGCACTGTTCGTGTCAAGTTAATAAAGCCCAAGTGATTATATGAGCCAGCCTTCTGTTTTCTGTCTTTCTATTAAACTGCCTTCTGGTTTCACCAAATTAACTATGACAAGAGAATCAATTAAAGCGTAATATAATAATACGCGTTGGCGTTGCCATGGCAACGTGTGTGGCACTTTATAAATATAAAAGTGTAAATATTTAAGTATGTTGAGTAGCGGAACTCTGCGGTGGGCCTCCACGCCCTGGTGCCAGAGCGGAGAGATGAAAATATTAATAAATAATAATTCATTCCCTCCGGTGGGAATCGAACCCACAACCGTCGCGTTACAGTCACACTCTTGTGCCCCTGCGCCACGACGGCCTCAGATACATATACATTTATAAAGAATGGTTTAAAAAAAACGCTTTTACTAGAATGTATCGCTTTACTAACATATAGTTGACTAGTAAAATAGCGCAGCACAATCTGACAGCAGCAGCACAATTTATACAATAAAATTCTTTTTTACTTCATTCTATTTCAAATTCGATAAAAAAATAGATGGCTTTGTTGATTTTTTAGGAAGCCAATTTTTTTAGTAGATATTTTTTTTTACATTTCCTTTTTTTTATTCCGACAAAAAATACAATTAGTAACGGTCCTAGAATTTGAATAAAAAAAAACTTATACCCTTTATAGTTATTTTTTACAGTTACAAAGTTAACGTAGAAGCCATTCATGGGGCTGGAGCACAAACGTATGACTGTCGTGGGTCGTGGGTTCGATTCCCACTCGAAGAAAATAAACATTTCATATTTTCACACACAGTGTGAAGCTGAAGGAAAAAAGGTTCACACGTTTCACAATTCCATATTATTCTTAATTCGCACAATGCACTTTTCGCTAATTCTAATTTCCACATTTACCAGAAGCCCGCCTTATGTCAGCTTAACGGTACGTGCAAGGATACTGTTCGGAGCGAAACATACATCATGATTAAATACTAAATCCGGTTTTTAGATTAAACAACAAATTCTCTGGGGTTTTCCATGTTAATCCCGAGTTCTGGCCAGTGCAGTGCGCTTGTCGTTAGCTATGGTTTAGATTTAACTCGAGATCGGAACGCTCTAACCTTTTATAATATTTGTAAATATGTGCCGTGTGATCCCGGCCTAGAATAGGATCATTCTGATACTGGTGGTGTCGTAAGAGGCGACTAAAGTACGTGTGGTAGAGTCACGCATGGACTCGACCGGATCATCACCACCCCCGGTATTTAAAACCGGCGTTGAGTAGTGGCTTTATGCCACTACGTTTCGCATCAGGTAATGCCGGGCTCCGGAGCCCAACCCACCTTAAAGGCCGGCAACGCACCTGTAGCTCCTCTGGTGTTGCACGGGGTCGTGGGCGGCGGTAGTCACTTACCATCGGGTGACCCGAACGCTCGTTTGCCTTGTCTTTTTCCATAAAAAAATAAAAAAAAATGTGTTTGAAACTCGATATTGTACCACTCGTCAAGCCCCGGTTCCATTTGCCGAAATCAAATGCTAATACAGAGTGTATGTGTAATTTTTATTCGTTGAATGTGTGTTTTTTTTGGGAAACTCAATTTTCTAACCTGACTTAATTTTTTAGGCAAAAAAAAAACACGATCAAAGTAAAACACACACACAGTTGAAAAGGGGTTGCTTTTTCTAATTGAAATTTAGGGGTGCGAGAGGAATTTAAAAATGTCCATTACCAGTATGTGCCGGGCGGTTATTAAGTCGTAAATATTCGGCTTCTCAGTGCCGCGGCTGTAATGTAATTATCCCTTCGATCATTCCGAATTAATTTGGGCTGCCATACGTTTAAATTTGAACTCAAACAATGGATGATGATTGAGGTTCACTTTTAGATATTGAAATGGTGTTGTTATTTTTTTTTAATTGATGTTTTTCTTTCGCTTCCACTACATTAGTGTTTCTATTTTTGTATCTTATTAAAACATGGACAAAAGTTTCATTTTTTTCACTTCACTCTGTATCCCACATGTAGCAGTATAGGCAGAGTGAGCCTGGTGTTAAAACACTCCACTCCCTACTTTACGCCGAATTCTGGAGGCAGTGCGTGTTGAGTGACGGAATTCAACGCCGCACTTTGCTTTGACAATAGAACGCAGAAATAGAAATATTAACTATTTAATTTCCTCGAGTGGCAATCGAACCCATGCCCTATCACATTTATAGTCACACGCTTCTACCATAAACCTGTTAATTTCAATGAAAATATTCTAACATTTTAGTGTTCTAAACACAAGATTATAAAACGCCGGATACTCCGGACGGATAATCCTGATGAACAGGATATTAGAATTCCGCGAACCTCTGGTTGAGACGTCGCGGCCTCGTGTTGTGACATAAACGGTTAACGCAAAGCGCGGAATCTGCAGCGCGCCGCTCACAGCGATATTTCCATCGTTTTATGTTCGGAACACCGCATACTTTGGTAGTTTAGCGGGTCCCGTGTGTGCCGGGGTGGCTTGGAGATAGAAAATCCATTTTTAAACTCCAACCAAGCGCTTGTGGGTCTATATTGCCTGTTTTAGGCTTATATGATGATTTAGTTGAATTCAATTCGGGAATTATTAATTGTTGTGGGTTACAAGCCGATCCGAAAAAAGTTCACGTGTTAAATTTGCTTAGATAAGATTAGATAAAGTACTGCGTTGAAGGTTAAGTCGGTTGTACTACGTTATTATTATTATTATTTTAATTAGGCCATCTTATTTTATGCGAAAATCTGTATAACACATTTACATATTTAAATTTTTATATAACATAAACTAGTTTTCATTTCCACACTCTAAAGACTAACGGATGTTAATGTTGACAATGAGAAAGTCCCGCACATTTATAGACGTAGACAATCTGCGTCCCATTCTCATTCTCGTCTTTTACTAAATTTCTTAGCATGCCAACTTGATATTAAATTCTTGGGTACATAGCGGGTGCTGGAGACAAATAATACTTAGCTGTTGATTATTTTTAATGTGTTAAGTTTTCTCTGAGTTTACAATTCTTATTATAATTAACTATCCCTTTAAAAATACCATTTTTATTTAAACGTATGACCTGCTTGTATAATATTTACCTAATTGAATATTTCAGGAAGAAATATGAATACAGTCTTTCGGAGCAAAACGTAAGATAGCTCTTGATGACATAACAATCTCGTATAGTTTGAAAGGTTTATTGGACTCAATAATATTCGATTGACTCTTAAGAAGTCTGATTATATCAATATTGCTTCGTACATACATCGAAATAACCGAAATATTTCTATCGTGAAGAAAACACCACAAAGGGATCCCTCGGAGGACTCCACTGTAACTGGTCGCGGACGTCGGATAAATTTCCCAAATAAAATTTCATAAATATTTTTGATATATTCACGGTCAGGCTTTTCATACTTTGCCCGCGTGGCTTATCTGGATTATCTCGGGATTTCCACCGGATTTTTTTAACTTGTTCGCATTTGTGCGTCCGCTTATTGCGTTTTATCTGGCGCGTGATTTGCCGCATCGCCCGCCCGCAAATATGTTTATCGTGGCCCAAATTCCTTTTAAATTTATGGAGCGAACGTTAAAAAATAGCCTACGTAAAAGTCCTACGGAAGCAGCCTCTTTATTAAAACTCAATAACCGCCACGTCCCGTGCGATCTAGTTGGGAGCAGTATTAAAACTATGTCGTGCATTGTTTCAGGTGATCAAGGGATGAGAAAAGTTAGTGCCGTCAGGACTTACATGACTTGTTGAGCGCAACCAGGTGTGGCTGTGTTTCGGTTTGTGCGCGTGCTAATGTGATCGTGCGTCACCAAGTCCTCTGTCATGGTGTTATCATGGCGCACGGTAGCTCTGCTAGCCGCGCTGCAACTGTGTGCGAGTGTTCCGGAAACTCTCTATCACAACCATTTCGCCGTCCACGTGCCGGCGGGCGGCAAGCGTGTGGATGACATCGCGGACCGACACGGCTTCGTCAACCATGGACAGGTATGTCAATTTGCTGCGTGCTCGGAATCTCGCGTATTTCGTACTGTGGCTCGAATATATTTAATGTTGAAAAATATTCGCTTTTTTTCCCGATCGAAGTATTTAGTAGCGATGTGTGTGTGTAATATAAAAATATGTGTTTTATTTTGTTATATTTCTTTGAACTAAATCAAAATATTTCTAAACGATGAGGCGTATAAAAAAAATAGGAAACAAGTAAAAAGTGTCTACAGGAAAATTAGTGCAAAGCTCAAGTTGATTTCTTGGCTCGACCGTCTGTCTGTCGACGGCCGTCCAATTAAGTTCTCTCGGTGATTAATGGCTGCAATACCTAACTCTGTACTACTACTAGAATTACCTCAGCCGGAAGATTGCTGGTTACGTTCGTATATTTACAAAACAAAATGTTATTTAAATATGATAGTTGTCTCTATCAAAGTACATTTTTTACATCTTAAGTAACCTTAGATTTAAAGAAATTACTACTATACTATGGCTATTATATTTGAGTATACCAAAACGATAGCATTGGTATGAGAAACTATTATTATAAACTCAAACGCGGCTTCGCCCGCTTATAATTATTTTTATATTATAGCCAAATTTTATATTATAGCCAAAGTCTTAGGTCCTTTCTAATTACCTTTAAGAATATGTGTACAAAGTTTCATGATAAACGGGTAGGTAGTTTTGGCGTAAAAACGTAACAAACAAACTTATATTCTCATTTATAATATTAATATAATCCATAACTAATGTAAGCCGACATAAAGTAAAAGAATATTTTTTTAATTTTAAATATAAATTAACAACCAATTATAATTGGCGATTTGATATCGTTGATTGGATACTCTATACACTATTATTTTTTTGCTTTTCAGTCCATTTATCGTTTAATATTTTTATTAAGAAGTTTTATGATATTGTTTTTATTGAAATGTTCGTTCTTTGGAATCAAATTTATAGATGAATGAACAGAATCGCTGAAGTGATTTCTAATTTCAAATAAATTTGAATGATCAAACTAAAGGAAAAATAAAATATTTATGGTAAATTTAAACGAACGGTGTATACGGTGAAATGTAATATATTTACAATAAAAATTAATGCCGGTCGTGGCGCAAGGGCACAAAGTGTGACTGTAAAACCGACTGGTTGTGGGTTCGATCCCCACTCGAGGAAATATTTACTACAATTTATATTTCCATTTCTTCGCTCTGGTGTCGAGGACAAGCGCGGCATTGAGTTCTCCCACTCAACACGTAATGCCTCCAGATTCGCCAGAAAGTGGGGAACTGAGTGTCTAACACTAGGTTCCCTCTGGCTTCCCTGCAGTGTAATACAGCGTGAAGCAAAAAAAAATGATTTTTTTATCTTCAGCGGCAGGGTAAGCAGAAGGAACCTAGTGTTGGGACTCTCTGTTTCTCATTTATCCAGACGTTGCGTATTGACTTGGCTTGTTGTATTGCCTTCTCGAAGAAAGTAAATGGAAATAATTAATGTCTGCGATTGGAAATCGAACCCATAACCATCACTTTTACAGACGCTGCTTGGCAGTCATTCATATGTTTATACCATAATTTTATTTAAAAAAAATAATGTTCATATTCACAATTACAAAACCAAGATTAAAGGATTCTACGTTGTCAAAGAAACAAAAGACTTCCGGTTTGTAGAAGTTTCCTGTTGTATTTATGTGTTTGTGTGACATATGTATTTGCTCATACCCTTTTATAGCGTTGAGATTTTTAATATATATTTTTTTGTTAGTATAAAATGATTTTAATATTATGTGATGATGACATGACTTTAAGTTTATAATTTATATCATGTTCGTAGAAATATATTTATATAAAGATATACTTGGTATGTGAATTATGTATATTATATATATTTAAATTATGCAAGAGGCCGTAGGCCGTAACGGCTGTCTTACTGTAAGCGCGACGGTTGTGGGTTCGATTTCCATTCAGGGAAATTAATTAATTTCATTTCTTCGCTCTGGTTACAAGACAAAATAGAGCGCCTCAACACTTGGTCCCTTCTTGCTATCACATATAGGTACTAAAAAAAATTAAAAACATTATTAAAATATTTCACCTTACAACTATAGTTATTTCTATTTTGTCAACAATTTTTACCATATAATGATTACCTATTATACATCTCAGAAGCCAATATTGCCCAATTCCGCTTGAAGTAGTTCTGTCTATGCTTATTCTAAGCCTGTCGCTTACACTAGCATCTAGCGTACCAGGGACTCAGCATTCCCATCGTCAATGAATGCACTTGACGTCCTTTGAGGTATCGACTTTTGAGCATTCCGCGCTAGTATTGCGCCTGTAGTTTGGATATTTGTCTCTTTTATAAATTATAGAGGTATGTGACAGTGGATTTCGTTAACAATTGTGTAGGGTTAGTTCTGAATGAGGGTACTGAAATATATGTATTTTTTCCTTAATGTCTTAGTGCCGAGGACTTGACTTGATGAAGAATTTGCCCTTCTATATTTTGATCTATGTCGATTTTCTTATAATATCTTGGAATTTATAAAATTTGTAACTTAGAAATATGTAATTGACAAAAAAATAACATTTTAAGTAAACGAACAGTAATTCTGATTGACTGTAAACGCGACGGTTGTGGATTCGGTTCCGACTATTAGAAATGAATATTTTTTTTCCTCGCTCTGGTCAAGACAATGTTTTGAAAATCGGTCGGTGCTTAGGTAACGGAGTGTCTTAACACTAGCTTCTCTCTGCCTGCCCTGCTAGCGGGATACAATGTGAAACCAATTCTATGATTAGTTGAATCCACTTTACATTTTAAATAGTGTTTTCTGCTAGTATTTTTTACGTGGTGCATTCCAATACCTAGCCCAAGGCGATATGTTTGATTGGTTCGAACGATGCTGGATTTATTTTTCATAAAAACTTCCCGACAATTTTCAAACGCTTAACACAACAACGGAATACTTTACACAAGTAACGACTTTTTTTTGTCCATTTTACTTACTGATTTTCCTTTTTGCATTGTTTAGCTTCACGCTGTATCCCGTATATAGCGGGATAGGCAAAGTAACCCTAGGGCGTTCTCCACTTTGTGGCAAATTTTCGGGCCGTTGCGTGTTGAGTGGCGGAATTCAACGCTGCGCTTTGTTCAGAAGAGCGAAAAAATAAACTAAAAATAAGGAATTGTGATTAGTTTCTTACTATTAATAAATAGAATATTTCAATAATAGTATCATATACGTACAAATATTAAGGTGCGATGGGATAAAATATATATTTATTATTTTAAATATATGTAAATACCTAGGTATTTATATTTACACATACAAATCGATTTATTAACGTCGTATATGATAGTTATAACTCAATGTTGTGAGTCAAAACTAAATTTAACTTAATTAAACATGCTTCGAGGCCAGTCGTGGCGCAATTGCACAAAGTGTTACTGTAAAATCGACTGGTTGTGGGTTCGATCCCCACTTGAGGAAATGAAATGCTTATTGAAATTTATATTCCCATTTCTACGCTCTGGCGTCGATTCAGAGCGCGGCGTTGAGTTTCGCCACTCAACTCGCAATGCTTTCAGAATTCGGCGAAAAATTAAGAACGGAGTGTCTTGACATTACCTTCCCTCTGCCTACCCTGGTGTGTGCGAGAGCACACCGTGAATCTGATTTAATTTAATTTTTAATATAAAAAAATCAACATATAATAACATCCAATGTAAGTAAGACCGTCGCGTTTCATTAAGTAAATTATAACATGATTAACGTAGCCAATTGTGCTGTGTTTTAATCGTGTGAATAAACGTACGAGATAGTGTTGCGCGATAAAGTTCGTTCGTTATCTGTGGAATAATTAAAAGTTGCTGATAATTTTCGATACGAACGCGATTAAAACGGCGCTGGGGTGATTGAGTTTGTCACGGGGAATTACCGGCTCGCACGCCACGCGTGACGTGACCATTCTGTGTTCGGTTGGAAACGGGACATGGGTTTTTTTTTTAATTTACAATTTTAAGGGCCAGTTTCACCGGGTAAGAATAAAGTTACAGATAGAAAAAAAATAATAAATTGGAAAATAAAAAAAATGGCGCATGGGCAAAAAGTGACTGTAAAATTGACTGGTTGTAGATTCGATCCCCACTCAAAGAAATGAAATATTTATTTACATTTATGTTTTAATTTCTTCGCTCTGTTGTTGAGGCAAAGTGCGGCTTACAGTTCCGTCAGTCAATACGCAATGCCTCCAGAACTCGGCAGAAAGTGTAGAACAGAGTGTCTTGCCACTAGGTTCCCCTGACTACCTTGCTATGCGTCAGCCAGTGTTGAAACTGACTCTAATTGTTTTTAAGTATTGTATGAAAAATTGTTATTACATTTGAGTATATATTTTCTTTTTGGAATGCTTTTCGCTTTTTTAGAGGAATGCTTTTGTTTTATCAAGGGTGGCCTTTTTTTGTTTTTTTTTTGATGATTTGAAACGCGATTCAACCGACCAAACTTAGGTGTTATTTCGAAAGACGAAACATTTTTACTTCCCAGTACAATGTCTCGGGGCACAAAAGTCCAAAAACAAGACAGTTCCGTTCAAAACGGGACGTCTGGTCACATTAGCCGTGCTTGTTTACACATGGAAAAAGTAAGTATGTGAACTGTTTATTGTTGCAATTAACTTATGAATATTTCACGTGTTAATATGAATATTGTGGTTTTTATTTGTTTTAAGATATTTCTATGTGATATCGAGCTGTGTGTATATTTATAGGAAATTTATTAAGTTTTCTTTTATGATTTGATGCTGTATCATGAGATAGGCAGAGGGAACCTGTGAACCTAGTGTTGAAACACTCCGTTATCATAAAGATATTTCCGTTCCCCACTTGTTGCCGAATTCTCGCGTTTTGAGTGGCGGAATTCAACGCCGCGCTTTGTCTCGTGCAAATAAAAATATTAAATCGAACCCACAACCGTCGCGTTTACATAAAATAATGTAATAGACATAATATAAACCTATCTCTACATTTATATATATACATGTATATATCAACAAGTTTAATATGTACGTAGCGACTGCACTACTAAGACGTGTGTTAATACCGTTAATAATTGATTAATACGGTACACCCGTTTGATTTGAATTTACACTGCGTTTACACAATAACGGGAATCCGTTACATTATGGCTTGGGACTAATTAACTTAAATGTATCGATCTATTGAATGTCATGGTAGAGCCTCGTAATTTCTTGTATCTATTAATATTATGGCATTTTAGATTTAATTTAGTTTCTGGAATGTGAAAATTCTTGAAAAAAGTTTATGTATTTTTTAGTTGAAGTAAATTAAATTAATAAATATTTTACTTCCTTCCGCCTATCAGCTTGTTTTATGCGACCCACGATTGTGTCTGTTAAGCCGATTTTTTTTGGTTTATTTATTCGATTCCCGCTCGAAGAAATAAAGTATCTGATGTTGTCATTTAGTCCCTCTAGTAACGAGTCAAAGTGCGACGTTAAGTTCCGCCATTTAAAAGGGCAGGAAATGTCTTAATATTAGATTCGCTCTGCCTACGCTGGTTTGTGCGGGAAAAACTGAGCTAATAAAGGTTGTTATTTTAAATTTTGCTTATCGTATTTTTTCATGCTTATTCTTTCAACTTAAATATTCTAGCGAATTATCTAGCGAAATTCGAATCGAGAACCACCGTGAATATGCTTTAGACATTATATGTTCTACATTCTACTTATATATTCCAATATTAAGGTATTTGTTTACACCACGTGGACCGTTGTAATCGAGTGTTTGAGCGAGTGCGCCACGTGTTTGCTCCCACGATTACCCCATATCGCTTTGAATAAATGATACGGTAACCTATACGAATAATAGACGGAATTAAACCGTTGCGTTCGCGGCAATCGTGAATAATAAATTTGTTGCCCGAAATTCTTTTATTCTTTTCCGTTTTCTAAACCGTTCATTTCCAATGAATACGAATCATATTTCATAATATTTGGAGCGTAATAAATAACGGTCCCGTTGTGCAATGTCTTGGCGTTCAATGAGTACGAAAAAGTGGTTTTGTTTAGTGATTTTGTTTTCTTTTTTTTATATATATTTTTCGTATCAATTTTTCTAGGTGTTATTGAGTCTTGGTACTTAATCACCACTTAATATCACTTATTAAGAAAATTATGTGGATTAATATCCATATCCATAATGGATAAGTCCTACCAAAAAAACTTTTTAGTTTCACACTGTACCCTTACATGGCAGAGTTAACACATGGAACCTAGTAAAAAAAACCTTCGTTCCCATTAAGACACTTCCGTTAACATTTAATTTCTTCGAGTGGGAATCGAACCCATCTATCCAGTCCTGTGCCTGTCACACGCTTGTGCTCCTACGCCACGACTGGCCTCAATCTCTTCAAAAAATATGTAATATTTATTCTTATTTTTAATATAACCGCTTAACTATTCTAATTTAAAATACTATTCTCCATACATCCTCCTTAACAAAAGGCAAACCCCAATATAAATTAATTTGTCTGTATCACACGAACAGATTTCGATTTCATTTCAACAAACTTCAACTTCAGCTGAACTATATCTGAAGATAGTTTCTACCGCATTTCATGGTTCAGGCTTAGGCTTGCTTTAGTATTTACTCGAGCGTATGTTATAACTGAATTGTCAGAGCGGGAGGTCTCTCGTGTGTTAGGAATTAATGAAGAAATTGTCATTTTGATGATGATGTGGGTTCAAATTGTTTATTAGTGTTAGTACTATGCGTGGCATCGTGGCGTAGTGGGAGTGTGTGACTGTATACGGGTTCTAATTTCGGGTTAAAATATTTTCATTTTCCCATTCTGAGAAGAGAAACCATGGCGTTGAGCTTCGCCACTGAACGCACAAATTAACATTAAGATTAATTTTACCTGTTCTGCTAGGAGGGATAAAGCCTGAAGTATGTAAATATTTAGTTTTTTTTTATAGTTTCACGCTGTTACCCGCATATAACAGGATAGGCAGATGGAACCTGAGGTACATTTAGTTTTTCCATTTTTTTTACTTTCATTTAAAATAGCAAAAAAAAACAATGAAGAAACAACTTTTTATATTCTCTAATAATTAATAGTGAGCTCGAAAGATCCTTAGAACTTTTTTGAGGACTCACCTGGGGAAAAATGGTGAAACAACTTCCTCCTTAATACGGATAAAGCAAATTGGAAGAACCTAAAGAAATATATTTTTTTATAATATAAAATGTTAAATATTATTTTAAAATATATATATTTTTGTACAAAGTTTATATCAAAATTATAATAAATAGTATATTATATTATTTAAGACCAAATAAGGGAATGCAGTCTATGATTATTTGAAGTATGTATTACTGTTTAAGCTTAAGTAAACTTCGATAATATATATATAGCGCTGTGAGCATTATTAATGTATTAATTAAATTAGTCCGTTAATCTTCTGTTAATTATAAATTAACTACAGTATTATTATGTATTATTTACTGTAAACACTTGAAATGCCTTTATCTTGTAAGAGACTAGTCGCCAGCCGTGACTTTGCTTAAGACGTAAACTGAAACGGAAAATTCCGGGTTTTCCCCTTTTTTTGTATAATATAATCTTTTGACAGATGAGTTGTATGGTATGGGGGCAAAAAGTCCTGGTAGTCAAAAGTGCGTCGCTCAGTTCTGCCACTCAACACGCTATGGTTCAGAATTCAGCGAAAAATGGAAAACGGAGGTGTCTCAATGGGAACGGACTGTCGTAACACTAAGTTCCCATGGTTCCCCTAACTACCCTACCATGTGCAGAATACAGCGAGAAGCTGTTTAAATTTGGCGTGTAGATAAATGTTGTTTTTAATTAATAAATAAATAAAAAAAATACTTAACAAATAATATATTATTTGTATGAAACATAGTATTCATTATATTGTTTTTTGTTAAAAATCCTATCTATACAGTTTCATTCTTATTGTGTTTAATGACTTTTATGATAATTGAAAAATGATCTTTAAATGGAGGTAGTAAGTAGGTCGTGCTTGTGAAAAGATTTTTTTGTATTATATTTGAAATTGAAAAGCTATAATATTGTTTGAGTTGTTTCATTCTCTTTAAAAAGATATTTAGTTTTTTTTTTTGCTTCATGCTGTATCCCGCACTCAACAGGGAAGGTAGAGGGTACCTGGGAGCCTAGTGTTCCCAGTTTCCGTCGAATCCTGGAGGCAGTGCGTGTCGAGAGGCGGAACTCAACGCCGCGCTTTTGCACCGCTACCACAGCCAAATCTCCAAATGGGAATCGATCCCATAATCTGTAGCATTTATAGTCCCACGCTTATGTCCCTGCGCCGTTTAAAAACAGAGAAATCCTAGTTGGTGAATTCTGGCCGTTCCGTGTTCAGCGATTAAGCTAAACGCCGTCTTTTGTCTCATAACTCCTCAAGCAGATATCGAATCCACATCCATAGTGCTTACAGTTCTTAATGAGGAAGAATGTATTGCCATCTATCCATCGTCTGCAACTCACGCGTATATACAGCCATAGGCTTACTTAGCACGTTCTAATGGACTAATGGGTTCAACGATAAATTCATTTAGTCCTATTTTAGTCGACAATAGCGCAACGCAGTGCAATGCAATATTTTATGTATATACATACCTATTTAGAAAACGTATAAAAATTTTAACGTAGCGGGACTCGAACCCGCGCCCCCTGGAAACCGACTTGGTCGGTTCCGGGAAGTCCCGTTCAAGTTTTTACACGTTTTCTAAATTAGTATTATTCTTTTCTAAGTGTGGAATACGCTTTAAAAATAACACTTTAAACATGTTAAAAATATACATATCTATTATACCAAAGATTTAGAAATCGGAAGTGGGATGGAGGTAGTTAAATTTTTGGTTTGGTTCTTGTAATTTTTTATATAGTTCTTGTTCAAATTGAATTATTAAGTAATTAAAGATACTTTATATGTTTATTTTGGTTAATAGTTTAGTAGATTCCTTTTTTTTCCTTTTAATTAAAATTACGATAGGATTTTTGTGTACAATGTATATATGTATGACAACAGTATTAGCATTTTACTATTTTTTTTTAGTTTTACGCGGTATTCCACTCATAGCAGTGTTCGCAAAGGGAACCTGGGGACCTAGTGTTAATAGTGATAAGTCCGTTCCCATTAAGACACTTCCATTTATTACTTTCCACTGAATTTTGGAGGCATTGGATGTTGAGTGGCGGAACTCAACACCGTACTTTGCCTCGTCATCAGAGTCGCGCTTACAGCGTACAGTTACTCATTTCTTATAGCTATAGCACGCCTACGAGATTAACTCGAACGAACATGCTTCGACCATTTTGTGGACACCGTTAATAACATTAATACGACGCCGGGACATAATAACTGCTTTGTAAAACCTTTGTCTCGTACCACCTAATGAGATTGTGCACTTGGCCCTCTTTCACGTAATTAGTACGGGTTCTAATCCACGGAGACATGCTGTTAATTGAATATTTTGCGTAAATATTAAGGAATATGTAGGTATGTATGTAGAGATGAGGCCATCGTCACGCAGTTTGGCATTGTTTGGAGGTTGTAGGTTCGATTCTCGTTTGAGGGTGAGATATTAGTTATTTTAAATCTTCGCTTTAGTAATGCAAGCGCTGGTTCATTTGTTTCGGTACACTATAATAAAAAAAACGCGGTTCGAGGTTTAATGCTTAACATATAATTGAATTCGGGCGGAAAATGTAAGAGTATTTTAACACGTATCAATACGGTACCCTCTGCCTTCCCTTGAGGATCAGGATACAACATAAAGCTACACAATACACCCAAGTAGGTATTGAAGCCACAACTGTCACATTTCGTCAGGTCAGTCGAGGTTCGAGGCCAGTCGTGGCGCAGCTCCTTGAAGTGTGACTGTAAAACCGACTGGTTGTGAGTTCGATCCCCACTCGATGAGATAAAATATTTACTTAAATTTATATTTCCATTTCTTCGCTCTGGTGTCGAGGTCAAGCGCGGCGTTGAGGTCTGCCACTCAACACGCAATGCCTCTAGAATTCGGCAGAAAATGGGGAACGGAGTGTCTTAACACCTGGTTCCCACTGCCTACCCTACTGTGTGCGGGATACAGCGTGAAGCTGATAAAAAAAAAACTATCACATTTAACTGGGCGTGCGCCATCAACTGTGCCAATGGTGTCGCCGCCATCTAAACAAATCTCTAAAATGTTAAATTGCCCAAACAAAAACATAAAGTTGGTCGCGTAAGTCTCAACATGTTTCATCTGAGAACTTTGTAATTAAAAATTACTCTTTGTTCTAACTTTAACGACATCGTGTTAAAAGTATCCAAGCTATCTCACTCTCGCCAGCCTTCTCTTCGTTTGCCTTTTTAAAATATAAATAACTATAGCTATAAAAAAAACAGCTTCACGCCGTTTCCCGCACACAGCAGGGTAGGCAGTGGGAACCTAGTGTTAAGACACTCCGTTTCCCACTTTCTGCCGAATTCTGGAGGCATTGCGTGTTGAGTGGCAGAACTCAACGCTGCGCTTTGCCTCGACACCAGAACGAAGAAATGGAAATATACATTTAAGTAAATATTTCATCTCCTCGAGTGGGGATCGAACCCACAACCAGTCGGTTTTACAGTCACACTTTGTGCCGCTGCGCCACGACTGGCCTCAACGATAGCTATAGTTTTATTGTTTTACTGTTTCTGTGTGTATTCTTATCTATTACAATTTTTGTTACTAAAATAAAGTTTCATAAGATATGTTTTTATGTTTATTGTACCTATATATTGAAGTAGAATTTTTTTCCATTTTTTCCTTGCTGGACAAAGTAGCTTCGGTGTGCTTAAGTGGTAATAAAGTGTATAACACAGTTATGTGTTGCAAAATAAAAAAAACAAAGATTGTGAGTTTGATTCCCACTCGGGAAATGTAATATTTAATTCATTCATTGGCTCTGGTAGACAAAACGCAGAGTTGAATTCCGCCAATCAATACACAATGCCTTGAGTGGCCAAAGCCAAAGTACAGAACGGAGAGTAAAGACCTCCACTCCCACTTGCTTCTCTTTCTCTACACTGCTACATCCAGATACACCGTAAAGTTGAAAAAAAAAACAATAATACAGATTAGACAATATAAAAAAAGAATCCCCTCACAATACGCTTAAACAAACCGGCCGGCTCATAAATCTCCTACTTTATATTTCAACACATACTTCCAACCCGCCTTCTAACGAACCCCTCTCGTGCGTCCTACATTAATTTTTCCGAGCCTTAAGTCCAGACTGCGTGAAGGGTCCTCCCCGGGTTGTATTATGACTTTTTTTTTCAGCTTCACCCTGTATCCCGCATATAGTAGGATGGGTAGAGGGAACCAAGTGTTAAGACACTCCGTTCCTCAATTTCCGCTGAATTTTTGAGACATTGCGTTGAGTTGTGGAACTCGATGCCGCGGTCTGCCTTTTTACTAGACCAAATAAATAAAATGTTACATATTTCATTTCCCCCGAGTGAAGATGAAACCCACAACCGTCATACGCTCCTACTTATACGCCATGACGGCCGACGACGACTATTGGCGACGTTAAATAATATAAAAAAATAAAATAAATAAATCAGGTTCACGCTGTATCCCGCATACAGCAGGGTAGGCAGAAGGAATCTATTGTTAAGATACTCCGTTTCCCACGCTTATTCATATTTTTTTTGGTTAGGCATAAAGAAGTGGACTTTGACGCGTGTTTTGTTTTCTGTTCTGTTCTTTTATTATGGCGTTCCGAAAGTGCCAGCGCTTTGTGTAACTGTATCAGGGGTTTAAATTAATTAACACCTTCAAATCGGAATCAAACCAACAACCATCGCGTCTACACCCGCTTGTGTCACTGCGCCGCTACGGCCATTATGACTTCATAAAGAATAAACATTCCCTACAAAACCTATACATACGTACTACGGCTGTGATAAATGAAGCGAGCACGGCACATCCGGCGACCATCTGGCACATTCCGCGCTTATTACTATCACAAAGAATCTTTGTAGAAAACGAAAACTCCATTCGTACCTCTACATCCAGTGACACATCCACCCATTAGATAAGAGGCGGCGGCATTTTTCATACCGATTCCTGAACACCTGTCACCCTTCGCTTTTCAATGGAATATTACATTAGGTTCGAAGCCTAGGAGACGCGACGCGCGACGTCTTCGAACTGTATAGGAGGGTTCTTGTCGTGTGCTATGTTGTGCACAACTGTTTGTATTGGTAACGTAATCTTATTAAACTTTTATATGTAAATGTATGGAAATAGGAGCATCGTTGTGTCCTTTAAAAGAACCGGCCAAGTGTGAGTCGCATAAAAGGTTTCAGTATCGTGATTGTATAACAAAAAAACATGTTTGTTGTATGGGGACCCTTAAATATTTATTTTATTCTGCTTTTCAGTATATGTTGTAATAGCGACAACGAAAAAATAGGTGAGACAGTTTTAACTTTCTAATTATCACAGTTTATGAGAAACAGCTTGGTGACAGACGAACTGACAGACAGATATCGGACGGACAGTAATAGGACCCGTTTTACCCTTTGGATTTCTAAAGACAAATACAAATAATTTACAAATTCTCATTTATTTCATTTTTCTTATAACATAATACATTCGAGTTAATTTCAAGCTATTAGCGTGAACCGCTTCCGTTACACCTCACCGTAAACTCATGCTTTTTTATCGCCTTAACAAGTGGTATTTCAGTGAAAAGTTAAACCACATTTAACTCGTCAGAAAAAGTTCACATTTCCACTAATATACTGCTGAAATTGTAACTTTTTAATGTTAATCTAATTATTTTTCCAATGTTCAGAAGATTGGACTATAAATTATGTTGAAAAAGTTCACATTTTTAAACTAATTTGCTTTTCTTTTTTCTTTTTTTACACTGTATCTCGCATGAACTTACATATAAGGGTAGACAGAGGGAACCTAGTGTTAAGACAGTGCGCGTTCCACTTTCTGCCGACTTCTGGAGGCATTGCGTGTTAAGTGGCGATACTCAACGCTGCGCTGCGCCCTGACTCCAGAGCGAAAAATGAAAACATTAAATATTAATTTCTTCGAGCGGGAATCGAACCCATCTATCGCGTTTGCAGTCACACGTTGTTGCCCCTGCGCCTCTATCCCTTGCAATAATTTTATTTATTGTGCCTGTATTAATTACATAGGCTTTACTGTAACACAATTATACAGAGTTTATATATAAACAGATTATCTCTCAATAATTTACATTTATACTATTAATGTGTTCAATATGACATCTTCTAAGGAAAGTTCGTTATCTTCGTGGCCAAAGAGCACAAGTGTGACCTGTAACTACGACGGATGTGGATTTCCTTGCTCTTGTAACGAAGCAAAACGCGGCGTTGAGTTCCACCACTCAACATGCAATGCTTCAAGAGTTCAACGGATGGTGGTTAACGGAAACGTCTTAACGTGGGACGGAGT
>JAATLQ010038643.1:90556-112240 GCA_013421005.1 Heliconius erato x Heliconius himera
CTATCGTAGTGTCAAAACACTCCTTTCTATCTGAATTCGAGATATTACGTGTTGTTTGGCGGAACTGAAATAATAATTCATTCACTCGAGTGGCAATCGAACACACAATTGTCGCGTTTATAGTCGAATGGTTGTACCACTGCGCTACGACGGCCTCCTCGACAGTAATATATACATATTCGTTATTGTAATTTGTAAATTTGTTTCGAACACCCTATTTTATCAACACTATCAAAATATCAAATTTCCACGATGATATTTATTTTACTATTTGTTACGTGTTATTAGTTAACTAAGAGGTTTTTTTTTTATCAGCTTCACGCTGTGTGCGGGATATAGCGTGAAGCTAATTTAATTTTTTTTTTTAATTTCACCCTTTATCCCGCATACAGCAGGGTAAGCAGAGGGAACCTAGTGTTAAGACACTCCGTTTTCAACTTTCCGCTGAGTTCTGGAGGCATTGCGTCTTGAGTGGTGGAACTCAACATGTGGTTCTCAACATTGATATCATCGGTGGATATCAGAGCGAAGAAATGAAAATATAAATGTAAATAAATATTTAAATTTCCTCTACTGGGGATCAAACCCACAGCCAGTCGATTTTATAGTCACACTATGTGCGCCACGACTGGCCTCAGATGTTTTATTCAACTTCCTAATTAAGTTTATTTTAGTATGAGTATGTATAGCTTATTAGTACGAGCACAACAAAAAGTAGAGTGAGAAGACACTCAGTTTTATGATCGAATTACGTGCCGCCCCAACACGCAACAACAAAGGCAATTAGGCTTTATAACTTAAAAGGTTTCTTATCTAACTTAATTTATCCAAAGTAACTTTCTTGAAGTCAGTAAGTGCGAAACGTAATTCAAAACACCGACACAAATTTCAAATAAATCAGCTTCACGCTGTATCCCGCACACAGCAGGGTAGGCAGTGGGAAGCTAGTGTTAAGACACTCCGTTCCCCACTTTCTGCCGAATTCTGGAGGCATTGCGTGTTAAGTGGCAGCGCTCAACGCCGCGCTTAGCCTCGACACCAGAGCGAAGAAATGGAAATATAAATTTAAGTAAATATTTCATCTACTCGAGTGGGGATCGAACCCACAACCAGTCGGTTTTACAGTCACACTTCGTGCCGCTGCGCTACGACTGGCCTCTACACACAAAGTTTAGGTGAGCTGATACAAAATAAACATTGCTGTAACTATTTTATCAAAATTGTATGTAGGTAGTTTGAACAACGGTCGGTACAATTCGTTAAAATAGATATTTTATTTAGTTGGTACTAGCGGTGGATTTATTTACAAAAGGTGTGTGTGTATACATATATATTTTTTTTGGATGAAAACTATTAATTACTTGATCTCTAAGACTAATGGATATAATCAAAAATAATTGAAGTAATATTATTAAGATTAATACTTTATTTACTTTCTTTTAGCTTCACGCTGTATCACGCACATAGTAGGGTAAGCACAGGGAACCCAGGAAGTGGGTATAGTGTTTAGACTCTTTCGTTTCCCGTTCACTTTCCAGTGAACTCTGGAAGTATTGCGTGTTGTGTATGCGGAACTTTGCGCCACGCTTTTGCCTAATACCAGAGCGAGGAAAATGAACATATTAATTATTTTATTTATTCGTGTGGGAATCGAACCCACAACTTGTCGTTTTTACAATTACGCGTTTGCGCCCTAGCGCCATGAATAGCCTACGAAACATATATGTTAACTATTTTATATTTTTTTCTAGCGTATTAAAGTCAACCTGTAAAGAAACCCTTAGACTCAATTTCAGGTGAAGAGCTGTAGGGTTGCATATTCCGGTGTTTAATAAACAAGAATGCTTCAATTTATTACTCAACAGACTATCCTTTCTTCTATCTAGAATCTAGATCCTTCAAAGTACTAGAATATTAAGAGATTGCGTGTCAGATGGTGTTTTATCACTTCTACTCGTACATAGTGATTTATATAATAAAAGTATTCAGTTTAAACCCTAATTGAATTCTAAATTTTGGAATTACAATTTTTGATAAGTTGTTCTAAATATCAAACGAATTGAAAACTTGAAGTGATGATGCATAGTTTATTGGATATTTTTTTTTGGGTTTTTGACGCTTTTTTTGTAATATAAATCAAATAAATCAGCTTCACGCTGTATCCCGCATACAGCAGGGTAGGCAGACGGAACCTAGTGTTAAGACACTCCGTTCTCCACTTTCTGCCGAATTCTGGAGGTATTGCGTGCTAAGTGGCAAAACTCAACGCCGCGCTTGTCCTCGACACCAGAGCGAAGAAATGGAAATATAAATTTAAGTAAATACTTCATCTCCTCGAGTGGGGATCGAACCCACAACCAGTCGGTTATACAGTCACACTTCGTGCCGCTGCACCACGACTGGTCTTTTTTAGACTCAGTTGAGTTAATATAAAATAACTAAACTAATCGACACAAAAACTTATTAATAACTGTTTAATTATAAAATTTTAATTAGGTAACTCCAGACCGTAGAAATTATATTTGTTCTCAGCCTCAGCTATGTATGTATATAGTTAGTGTAGATTTACTTTATTTCCCGTCGAATGGGTGGCGTTCTCTTCGAAAACAAAGGCGTTTCCTAGTGGCTGCCGGTGACATGCGCGCACGACGTTTGTATGACTTCTACTGTACGATTCATTGGATTTTATAATGAAATATGATTGTGTTGTGGTAATTAAATTGTAATATATGGATGAAATGTTTCTTTTAGCTTCACGCTTTATCTAGCTTAAGGTTAATCACTGGAACTTGGGAACCTTATGTTAAGTTTGTTACTCCGTCTATATTAAGACACTTCTGTTTCCCACTTTCCGCCCAATTCAGGCTGCATTGGCGGAACATGTACCTATTATTTTGAAGTATGTAATTATGTAGTATGAGATAGCTAGCTTTTTCTTAGGGGTTCGCCTGCGTGGTCTATTGGAAATATCTAAGAGTTGTGTATGAGATAGACAGGTACATATACTATGTATACAATATAGTCTTCCTAGATAAATGTGCTACCATCAAACAAATAATTCCTCAAATCGAACCATAGTTTCTGAGATTAGCGGCTTCAAACAAACACACTTTTCAGCTTCATTATATTAGAGTAGATATATATTAAATTATTAAGTTATTATTATTAAAAGTGTGACTATAAAACCGACTGGTTGTGGGTTCGATTCCCACTCGAGGAGATGAAATATTTACTTAAATTTATATTTCCATTTCTTCGCTCTGGTGTCAATGCAAAGCGCGGCGTTGAGTTCTGCCACTTAACACGCAATGCCAGAATTCGGCAGAAAGTGGGGAACGAAGTGTCTTTCACTAGGTTCCCTCTGCCTACCCTGCTGTGTGCAGGATACAGCGTGAAGCTAATTTATTTATTTATTTATTATTATATTAAAAACAACTGCCACAGTGTGTTATAGTTATAAGTTCTATATTCATATTTGCTCGGGGCACGTTAACTTTAAAAATAGACAAAACTAAATATTTCACCACAGTTTATTTCTCACGGGGATGGAAGTTTGCAGTTTTTCATACAAAAGTATAAATAATCGTTTGTAACAATTTTTTATACTTTTTTGCAAGCTATAGTTATTTAGTAATGAAAAAATTCTTTTATTAAAAATTTCTTTTATTTTGTTATTTTTCTCTTTATGTCTTATAATGTTACTAAAGATAATTTGTAGCGATTTTGAATGTATGTAGGTACTTTAAAGTTATATTATAAAGAAATTAAAATTTAAACTTTACTTATATTTTACATAAAGTAGTGAAATTGCGAATTATATTAAACTTTGCTTTAAAAAAGGTGAAAAAGGACAATTGACAATAAAATAATTAAGTTGACTTAATATAAAATCGACGAGGATGGCATTCGAACCCACGCGTGCAGAGCACATTGGATTAGCAGTCCAACGCCTTAACCTCTCGGCCACCTCGTCTTGTAATAGATTGTTAAATATATTATATCATTTTCGTTTGGACTGGACTTACCTGTTATTAAGACATTCCGTTTTTCGATTTTAACCTGGTCTATTACCAAAAATTAAAAATATGTGGCTTATCGTACTTGGGGCCAGTTGTGGCACCCCCTGCGCCACGATTTTATCGGCCTCAAGTTTACATACACAAGCGTGTGACAGTAAACGCGACAGGTTGTAGGTTCGATTCTCATTCGAAGAAATTAAATTTTAATATTTTCATTTCTTCGCTCTAGTGTTGAGGCAAATCGCGGAGCTGAGTTCTACCACTCAATACCAAGTGCCTTGAAAATTTGGCGGAAATTGGGAAACTGAGTGCCTTAACATTATGTTCCCTTTGCCTACCTTGCTTCATGTGGGATACAGCGTGAATAAAAACAACCCTATAATTGGTAAGGGTTGCTCTGTACAAATATGACGCAAGAACCATCGCATCTCATACATATTCCAAAGAAGTGTAATTATTCACGCGCACAGGGTCATATTATGTAAGTTTTAATGAAAGCACGGCTCCATTAGGAGCGGAATATTCATTCCCTTGATGACCCTCTCGAATAATAAGTGTATTGTTGTAGGTACAAAACAACCCCATAGGTTCCCGGCAAGTGCCGCCTTAGGGGTTCCTCATTGCTAATGATGTGGATATCTATAGACAAGTGACTGGAACATATTATATTTATCCTATGGCTTTCTAGATAAATAAATAATAGCTAGATGGTATTGAGTTTAATATTATAATAAGTTTCTCAAATCGCGGCGTTGAGTTCCGCCACTACACTACGCCGCGTACGCCACTATACAGCGTTGCTAACAAAAAAGTCACTCTTTAGATAGTTCTCGTCCATGTTATACAGGTAGTCCTTAGTACAAGCGTAGTATTGATATATTAGCTTAGTTTCACTAAAATGGGATCTAAATAATAAAGTTCAGGTAGTCCCTTGTCGCGACCAATATCTGAGGAAGCGTTGGGAACGTGCTCGCAAAACAACCAGACTGGATAAAAAGTATTAACATTGTTGTCCGAACTTACCTGAGTACATCGAGGGCAGATAAAACTTGTTAAACTTCTAAGGCTCTTCTACTCTCATAGGAATTTTGTTACATTAAATTTATTACTAAACTAAACTATCTTTAAGTATTAATATGCAATGCTTGAAGTATTCGGCGGAAAGTGGGAAACGGAAGTGGCTTAATGGCACCACTAGGTTCCCAGGTTCCTTCAGCGTATCCGGCTGTGTTTGGGTTACTGCGTGAAGCTAACATTTCGTTCTGAATTAAAAATGCGTCTCTATTATATTATTTTATTTCAAAATTGAAATAAAATATAGTGGCCATACAGTACTTTTGTTAACGTTAAATGCCAAAATATTTCGTTAATAGTTTAAGAAGATTTTTACTATTTTCTTTAGCTGCTTTTAAAACTACATTACCTTAAATGTCAGAAAGGACCAATATTTATATACTGTTAAAAAAGGATCATGTTCATACAAAATGGTTGACATCGTCACTAACATATTTACGTAAATCGATTCTGTCCCGTTGTCACGTCACAACCGTTTTATCCTTTACTCAGTATAAAGGGGCAGGGATGTTAAAATATGAAAATAGTAAAGTCAATATTCTGTAAAAATACCTTTCTAAATACCACCAGGTTACTGGTCGGTTCCAGAAGGCGTGGGTGAGTCTCGCTACGTTCAAATTTTTATACTATACGTTGTCTAAATAAGTATTTTTCTTTCATAAGTGTGGATTAACACTTAAAATAACTTAAAATATTAAAAATATTTTCGAATAGCATTTCAATCACTTGTATTTCGTTTTGTTTTACAAAATATTTACTAAATACATATTATACTTAGCAGCATATAGCAGGGTAGGTAAACGAAATGTTCTACCCAATTTTCTATATATTGCGTGTTGAGAGGCGGCACTCAACGCCGCGCTCTGTCTTCGAAATTTCAAATTAGTCATTCCTCTGAGAGGAGATGTAACAAATAACCATCACATTTACAATCAAACTCTGTTCCACTTTGTCACATCCACCTTGTAACATTTGGTACTTGGTTAATCTATGTGAGATTTGAACTCACTACTACGAAATAATCATCAATAGCCTATTATATAAGAAAACACGCCACACCATAATCGATGTATCGTGCATTTAATATTAAATTGTTATTAATTTTGCATAATTATTGAGGCCGGTCGTGGCGCAGAGGCACGAAGTGTGACTGTAAAATCGACTGGTTGTGGGTTCGAACCCCACTCGAATGAAATATTTATTTACATTTATATTTTCATTTCTTCGCTCTGGTGTCGAGGCAAAGCGCGGCGTTCGTTCCGAGTTCTGGAGGCGTGTACATGCCTCCAGAACTCGGCGCAAAGTGGGGAACGGAGTGCCTTAACACCAAGTTCCCTCTGGCTACCCTGCTGTGTGCGGAATATAGCGTGAAGCTGATTATTTTTTTTAATTTAATAATTATTGCAACAAAAAAAAACAATAATACAATACATCTGACATCCCTCCACTGATTGACCTCTCATTTAGCACGTTTGTGCGTCACGAATACATAATTCGTATTCGGAGTTGACGCCATTAAAGATAATCTCCACTGCCTATACGGGTCCTATCACTGATTGCTTCGCTTCAATGGGCTACATGCTGAGACACCCCGTAGGTCGAATTTAGGTCTCCTTAGCTATGTAAATTATTACTATATGTGGCCTGGTCTAGGTATTGTTGAGGTTTCAGGTCTAGACCCAAGATATAGTCTAGACCTATTATGGGCTATGATTATTAGTCATGTCGTATCTGATTGCCTTCGAAATTAATCATAATCAATTCAGCCAAAGAAGTTTGTTTTGTGTAATGATTTGGCGTTAGTGTTTATTTTTGTCATGCCACCAGTTGGGTCACTGGTTCGATGTCTGTTTGTCCTCAATTTGAATCCATATTAATTATGGCAAAGTAGATGGACAGAATAGGTAAAACTTTGAGCTATGTTTTTAATTTTCTTTTTATAAATATACATATAAGAGGCCGTCGTGGCGCAGTGGCACTAGTGTGCAACTGTAAACGCCACGGTTGTGGGTTCGCTTTCCAATCGAGCAAGTGATATATTCAATATTATCCTTGGCCTCCCCCTCGTAACTAGGCAAAACGTAGCGTTAAGTTTTGCCACTCAACACATAATTCCTTTACAATTCTACGAAAGGTGGAGAACAGAGGTATCTTAATGGAGAAAGGAGTGTCTTAACACTCTGCCCAACCCTGCTGTGTGCGGGATACAGTGTAAAGCTGAAAAAAAAAATAATAGTATAAAACGTAATGCGCATTCTACGGTAAAATAATTAAGGTTATAATATATAATATGGAAACTATGAAGTTGCTTCGGGGCAATTGCAAGCCGTCTAATGGCTGGCACATACATTCATACATATGTATGTATGTAGTACCTACCAATATTGGCGTGTTCGTAATAAACAATCGAATTGGTACCACTTGGAATGCTAATTTTGAATTTCGCCCCGATATTACGGTAATTTTGATGTAGGTACTTGTCAATTTTGCTGTGTAAAATGGAAACTGGTGGGATTATTGTTGTTAATTTTACAATTTTATGTAAAATATATATTATTTATGTAATGAAGCTTAAATGTTAAAAGATTTTTTGCATTTAATGCATATTAAAATGAACATAATAAAAGCTTACGATTTTAATTATGAATGAATCTTGGTTTGTCATGTGTGGTAAATATGATTTGGATTTCGATTTGGAATTTGGACAAAAATGTCGGGGAAAAAGGTGACCAAAAAAGGGAAAAAATAAAGTAAAAAAAGGGGGAATAACTATCATGCGAATTAATGTAATTAAATTTATTTAAATATTACCTATATTAAGCGATAATTACTGTTATAAATATGCATGCAATTGAAATATTTAATAAAGTTTATATTTCCATTTCTTCGCTCTGGTGTCGAGGCAAAGGGCGGTGTTGAGTTCCGCCACTCAACTCATAATACCTCCACGATTCGCCGAAATGTGGGAAACGGATTATCTTAACACTAGGTTCCCACTGCCTACCCTGCTGCTTGCGGGATACAGCGTGAAGCTGATTTATTTTATAATAAATATGCAATACCTTCACATATCTTTATCCCAAAACAAATACAACATTTAACTGCATTTAACATATAACAAATGAATTGGGGTTCGTATCGTAAACACTTTTATATAATATTGTCGACTTAATGGTATTTACTTTACACATCTAAAAGTAGGTCAGACGAGAGGTGTAATAAAGCGATATGTTTGTTCCATTAAAGTCCACACGTCGAATATGAGTGGCCATCCAACCTTCGTCTCGATAGCACTATTCGAGGTCCCCTAAGTTTTTCTATGAAGAAACTTTTTATAGCGCGGTCGCATTACCATGTGAACCGTTTACGGCCCACATTCCGCCGATAAAACTCTCTCGGCTAGGGCAGGGATGCGGGCTTAAGTCCTGTAAGGGATATGCTGTAACTCGACGCGATTGTAAGTTTTGGAAACGCAGCGGAATTATCTACTTTGCTATTTTAGATGAATGTTTCCTTTTTAATAGTTCGGTTTGGCTTGTTATTTAGTGTTTTTTTTTTATATTGTTATGAAATATGTACATAAATTAGTAACTAGAAAGTAATAAATCATGATTTTCGGAATCCTCAGAAGGTATATATGTCCAGCAGTGAGCGGCGTAAGGCTGCAATGATGATGATAATCAATTATATCATCCTGGTCCTCCGCATCCAGTCGAAGCCAGTCCGCTTCCTTTCCGGAGAACCTAATTTCTGATTTTATCACTTGACTTCTCTCCGCATAGCTCGCTCCATAGCACGTTGGGCGTTGACTTGAAACATGTGGTCTAGACCCACTGTTAGTGCCCAGTCATGATGTTAAATTAATTAATTAAATTCTTTAATATACTGAACAGATTGAACAGTACTGTGTAAAGTCGTTGCTATAACTACATGAAATCACTTGCCAAGTGGCGTCCAGTACTAAACTGCACGTGTCATATGGAATAAGTTTATGAATAGTTTTAGCCGTTAAAACTTATTTCAATACTAAACACAACAAGCGTCGAAGCGACCTCATTAAATTTATTATGATTTAGTATTATTGAGTGCTTATTGCCCGTATTGTTTGTTTAATATAATATTAGCCCAATATTCAGTCTACATTTTTTTGTTTTGAACCATATTTTACATACGGTTTCTAATGATGATCATTTTCTTAAGTTTCTATCCAATACTCTTAAAGATAATTTTTGTGCTGCTGTAGTAAACCTGGAAAATTTTAAATTTGTTATCTTCTGAATCATTTTTACCTCTTTATTTGTTTTTCGATTTTGGAAATAATTTTAATTGAAATGATTTTGATACATTTTCAAAAAATATCTACTACGAAAAGAATTACAATTTTATATAAAAATTAGATGATCTATTTTTAAAGCTCATGAACATATTATGCTTTTCCAAATATTTATTGGGAATGGAAACTGAGTCCGTTCTTTTAGAGTTATAAATACTCCATAATCAATAATCACTAAACCAGTCGTAGCATCACCACGGATTTAGAGAAATTTCATCTGCCCAGCAAAACTTCCAGAAGCTTATAAATCACCAGTTAATGTCAGAAATAAAATTTGTGATTTACTTCGATAAATAAAGCAGAAGCGGGTCACACTCTAAATCATGGACAGGCGTCGTCAGCACTATCTGAATACGGCACCTGGCGTCCACGAGATGTATGTTTCTTTTTGTTGTTCAGCCAACGAGTTTTTCACGTACCTACTCCTCTCGTCTCGGTACCGACGTTCACGAACACCTGTGCCTATTCTACGTCTTCCATATTTATTATACTCATTTTTATGTATAAATAGAAACGATAATGGTCTTTTTTCTGTATTTATATAGCAATTTAGAACTTTTGTGTCAAATATTTGATATATTTATTTGTTTTTTTTTTGTGGAATTTATTGTGATATATTTGTGTAATATGCTTATTTATTATAATATATGTATATAGAGAAATGGCCAATATTTGAATGTAATTTAATTGAAAATTATTTACGATTTGGAAAATTGAGAGCATTCATGGCAGGGGCACAATTCCACTCGAGAAAATGAAATATTTTATTTATATTTTCATTTTTGGCTCTGGTGTCGAGGCAAACCGCGGCGTTGAATTTTGCCACTCAACACGCAATGCACCTAGAATTCGGCAGAAAGTGAAGAGCGGAGAGTCTTAATACTTGGCTCCCTTTGTCTACCCTGTTACATGCGGAATGCAGCGTGAAGCTGAAATATTGGAAAATGAACCTCCTATGTAGAGGCTTAGCCCACTATCCTACAACATTCTGACTCTATTCGAAGAAAAATATAAGCAATTTTGTTCCTTTTAAAAACGGTAATACCCCATATATTTTATAGCTCCGACTGTACAATGGTAGAGAGCAGTTGTGAACTTATCGCGTAATGTTGCGTTATTTTTTTGAACGACGCGCGTTCCGTCTGATGGTTTTATTATGAAGACGTGTCGGGACTAGGCAAGGGAAATATTTACAGTAGGTACCTATGTTAAGGAAATGTGTCCTCGTCATGTACGACTCGCTTGCCTTCGAATGGTATTTGTACGCTTCAATTGTTATGTTGTTACAGCCCTTTTTTAGGGGAACGGTAGTTTCGTATTCAAATTTGTATATTTTATATGCTCTCCTTTTAATGTTGGTTTGGTATTTTGTTTGTATTTTTTTTCGGGTATTGTATGTGTGGTGGGTTTTCATGGAACGTCTTGTGGTAAATATATTTGGCGGACAGTAGAAAACGGAGTGTGTTAACATAAGAGTCCATGTGTATTCCGCATAGCCGGGAAGTAGAGGGACCCTAGTGTTAAGACACTCCGTTTTCTAAATTCCGTCCAATTTTCAAGATATTACGTGTTGCTTAGCGTATCTGTATACAACAGAAACAGGGAAATAAGAGGCAAAAAACGTTCCCAAAAGTGTCCATCGAACCCACGACCAACGTGCTTACAATCGCGCGTCGTTCAGTCGTTGCCCCACTGCACGGCATCAATCGTTCACCAATATTTGTTATCTCTCACCTCTCTCTCTCACTCTCCCCTCTTCCAATATTTAATTAAAAGTGCCAAGTTCATCTTAAATATTGTTGTAAAACTGTTCTCATTAACTTAAGTCCCGCTGGACGGAAGTGTTTCGCAAAGTGCTCCACTCGACTTATTGATATAATAAATTAGTATATGCAAAATTTTAAGGGTAAATTTTTACGTAATTTTTTTTTATTTCTTTTACTATGTTCTTGGTTGAAATTATCGTAAGGGTGTGTAGTTTCTACCATATTGTTTCTTGCATTTTTAACCGGTTATTAAAGAAAAATAGTAGTAAAAATAAAAAATAATTCAGCTTCACGCTGTATCCCGCACACATCAGGGTAGGGGAACCTAGTGTTAAAACACTCCGTTCCGCAACGGAAATATAAATTTAAGTAAATATTTCATTTCCTCGACTGGGGATCGAACCCACAACCAGTCAATTTTAAAGTCACACTTTGTGCCCATGAGCCACGACTGGCCGTTAAAAAATGAAACACTTTTTTAAAAAAAAAGTACACAGTACATATAAAGCATCGCTTCAAAGACTTTAAAACAACTTCTAATATATGCACGCCGTATCTCGCTTTGCAAATTGGAAATTTGGCGTTGTGGCCTCGTTATCGTTTTCATTTCGGTAAGTGTGCCCGAGCAGTTAGTGCAGCGGGAAGTGCAGGGTAAATAAATGAATTTACTGTTTGTGTTTGTGTGACCCAAACGTTGGGTTCGGCTGTACTTTATATGTTTACTGTGTCATGTTATTTTCATTATATTAGTATCGTTAGTATGGTTATTATTAATGATTTTAGTTTGAAGTGTTAGTGGTGTAATTGATGTTGTTGTGTTTGTTGGTTGGTTGGTTGGTCTTTGAGGAGAGTTGTGGTGCAGGGTCGTCCGACAGGTTGTGGGTTCGTTTTCCATTCGAGGAGATTGTATATTTATTTTTTAATGAATGGGGCCAGTTGTGGCACAAAGTGTAACTGCAAAATCGACTGGTTGCGGGTTCGATCCCCACTCTAGGACATGAAATATTTATTTAAATTTATATTTTCATTTCTTCGCTCTGGTGTCGAGGCAAAGCTTCAACTCAGTTCGTTTGCCATTTAGCTTCACGCTGTATCCCGCATACTGCAGAGGCAGAGTAGGCAGAGGGAATCTAGTGTTGTGACAGTGTTGCCCACTTTCCGTCAGATGAAGCATTGTAGCGTAACTCAACGCCGCGCTTTGCCTAAAATAAATATAAAAAAACACATAATTCATTAATCAACACATCACTACTAACTAAAATCTAAAGAAAAAATATAAACCCAGACGCCTCAAACCAATACAGAAGCAAGAGTCTCCTACCAAATTACTAAAGTAGCAAGCGAGTCTATAATCCTCACCTGGTACCAACAACCCGCCGGAGGAGCCCGCAGATTACCGTGCGGCTTAATAGACGGTGTATTAAGAACGCTTTCAAACATTCTGAAATGACCCGCTCCGTATAAGACGATGGAATGATGTGAAATTATTAATTTGTGCACTAAGTTCTTGTATAAGTATGGAAAATTGGGAGATGTAGGTGAAAATAATGGAAAAAATGTTATTTATTTTCCAGATTGGAAAGAAAACAAAGAATAAAAGTATTTAATTGGTTTTTGTTTACTATTTTCTTTAATGATATTTCGTAAAATGTGGATGATTATGAGGTTAATAGATAGGCATAAATAACTATATATTATATTATGTAAAACGAAAAATGCATAGGTAGTTTAAAGATCAATCATGAAATATTTTTTATAATCAAAAAAAAATTAAATTAAAAAAAAGGAAAAAAAAAAATGTTATGCATCGGCCGGGAATCGAACCCGGGCCGCCCGCGTGGCAGGCGAGCATTCTACCACTGAACCACCGATGCTTGTGATACTATTTTTAGATTTAGTGAATATATTGTAATTCATAAATGTTTATGACCCTAAAAAAATGATAAATAACTACTATTAAAATTAGTTTATTATATTAAGTACAATGTCATGCGAATATACTTATTCTTTTATAAATATAAACCACCGTTCAAAATAAAATAATATAATTGGATAATTTAAGGTTTGACAAGTACTTTCAATAATATTATGAACTATTTAAGTAATTTAGTGACACATTTCTCCGTTTTACACTTTGTATTTTGAGAAAATGAAAATTATGAAATTTGCTCTACTAGAGATCGAAACCACGACCAGTCGCGTTTACAGTCACACACTTGTGCCCCTGCGCCGCAACTGGCCTCAAATGTGTTAAAAATATTATTTTGCCTTAAAATTATATATTCTATAGATATTTATATAAAATTCTTTTAATTCACTACCAAACCGAGTCGTTAGTGAGCCATTAAAAATAAATATAGCGGTGAAAAATAAAAACCACTCGGCACTTTTATTTTGAACGAATGAAACGCGTTAAATGCTCTTTTATTTCCGTTTCCACCGAATAGCGATCGGATTCCGGCCGTACAATACTATCACTTTTTTTTTTTTGGTAGCACCTGGTCTTTTATCCGATTACAGAAAAAAGGAGGATTAGACTTCCTAAAACTATGTGTAGAATTGTTCTTCTTCCAGGTGCTTTGTGAGGCTGTTTTATTTTTTTGGTACTAGTCGTCGCTCGCAACTTTGGGTCTATAGGAAAAAATGGAGTAACCCGTTCTTTTCTCGTTTTTGAGAAATGATGTCTTACTGGTCCCCTTCGTTCCCTAATCTAGCCAAATGTTAATTTCAACTTTCTAAGTTTTATAGTTTCGTCTGTGTCAATCAGTTATATATATTTAGTACTACCAAATAATTTTATCTGTCAATAAACCTATATTATTCAAGGTAAAGTTTAACATTTTGTAATATGAATATTGGACAGTGAGGAGTCGTGGTGCAGTGGCATAAAGTGTGACTGTAAAACCGACTGGTTGTGGGTTCGATCCCCACTCGATGAGATTAAATCTTTACTTAAATTTAGATTTTCCATTTCTTCGCTCTGGTGTGGAGGTTAAGCGCGGCGTTGAGTTCTGCCACTCAACACGCAATGCCTCCAGAATTCGGCAGAAAGTGGGGAATGGACTTAATAATAGGTTCCCTCTGCCTACCCTGCTGTGTGCGGGATACAGCGTGAAGCTGAAAAAAAAAAATATTGGACAGTAATTTCAGATATCTTCACGCGGTTTTATGATAAGTGGTCTTGACAGATGGACAACAAAGTGATCTTACTCAGTCGAAGAATCGTTTGTTTTAATTATTCGATATTATTTTTTTAAGATGAAGATTGATGAGGAGGACAAATGTTCACAACCAAGCCAACGAGTTGAAAACCAAAGCAAATTTTACACTAACATTTTTGTTATAATTATATATATACTTTTATATACATTCAGATTTATATATATTTCACATGAAATAGTATTAGTAGTATAAAAATCCGAGCATTTTTTCCATGGCAGTAATTCATCCGTCGGCTAATGCCGAGGGCCCTCCTTCTGAGGACCGCCTTTGAAAATATCCCTCTCACGGCCTCTTTGCAGGCAAAAAGTAAATGACGTGCAGTCAGACGTCAACGCTAAAGGTGCATTCACGCGGCCAAGTACTTAACGTATTGTGAGAATTTCTTTCCAATAATTCCATTTTATGTAAGAAATTGTTTATAAATATTGTTGTTGTGTTTTGTTTTGTATTATATACCTACTATGATTTGGGGCCGTCGGTGTGTAGTTAGACAGCGAGGTAAGCGCGATGGTTGTGGGTTCAGTTCCTCGTGGAAAATATTTATTTTTATTTTCATGCTCACGGGTTGAGAAGCGTGGCGTGAATTGCATTATTAAACACGTAATGTTTCGAAATATTAGGCAGAAAATGAGGACGGGAGTGGTTTTACACTAGCTTTTCTCCACATACCCTGCTATGCGGGGAAAAGCGTGAAACTGCTTTTTTAGATACTCAATTTTGATATAAATATTGAAAAAGGTAGCTACGTGAGCCAGCTCTATAGCGTGTTAAAAGTTCCTGCACACGGTACATGCATATTTTAATATTTCGATAGGCCGTCCCGAAGTCCACTGTTGACGTTGTTTTTAAGCATGATATATGTATGTATGTATGTATGTATGTATGTATATGGGGGATGACTTGTTTAACTTTCATCATAAAACATTTTTTACGGCCGTATACGACGTATTCTACTTTAATGTGGGATACAAACTCAGCTGCGTTTTCTCTTTGTGTATTTAGATATTTTTTTTGACATTAGTTACGAAATAATCAAGTGTAATTATCAAAAAAGGAATGGTAGATTGTTTTTTTTTACTTATTTAGAAAACGTATAAATTTAAATAAATATTTCATTTCCTCGAGTGGAGATCGAATCCACAACCACTCACTTTTACAGTCACACTTCGTGCCCCTGCGCCACGACTGATATATTCATACAAAAATATATTAAACGATTCTCATAAAGTAAAAGCTATTCTTTATTGCGCCTATTCTTATTTTTGAATACAAAAGCGACGCCAAACTAAACGCAATGTTGGTCCGCGGCGATAAACTAGCTCAGTGATTTAAAAAAAATTAAAAGAATATTTTTTAAAACTTATCTTGCTTCACCCAATGCTTTGTCTTTTCACAAAGCTCAGGGACCGATGCGGGCGAAACCGCTTTATGTACGATAGTTTCCCAGAGCTTTCTAAAGCTTTCTGTTCCAAAAAAAAAAGTTTGTTATTAAATTATGTTAAACTTAGTGTAAATAAATTAAATATTGTTCTTAAATTGTTTCTAAAGTGTTATTTGTTACAACGGAATAGAGAGAAGAAGATAGATATTAATAAATATTTTTATAAAATGTATAACATATAAATTAACGGGGCTCGCACCCGCGTTCCTTTCAAGCAGTCCAAGCGCTCTGACCAATAAGCCATACGTTCTTATCCAGCCACGTCGAAACTCTTCTATGTACATGTATTCCTATTTTATCTAATCAATGGCTTATTACCAAAATTTTAATATAGACTTAGATTATTATTTGTTGCTGTTATAGAGTTGTATAGTAAATTATAACGACTTTATTTTGAAGTTTTTATTGAAGAAATATGATTCGTAGCCATATTTACAGCTATATAATAAAACTTCAAATATATATATAAAAAAATGTACATATACGTAAACATATACATAAAAAATACATAGGTATATTGGAATGGAAGAATATATTCACAAAATAAATATTTGATTTTTTTATACTGTGTTAATCTTTCCACTGATCGCTGTTTTCATTATTTATTTAAGTTTCGAAATACGCCATGTACGTCCATGGCAAATGCAAATGGATTATATGGATTATTTGGCAAATGTAACTTATTGATATATTATTTCGATTTTAAATTTCCCTTTTGGATATGGAATTATAAATATAACATTAAAATCAAAATAGTCAATTAGGCCTATAGAAATGTTAAAAAACAAGATGCATTGCTTGATGGATTGTAAATATCTACAACAAATACGGCACAACGTTTGACTGTAAATACGACGGTTGTGTGTTCGATTCCCACTCGGGGGAGTGACTCTCACTCTACTAATAAGACCACACAACCCACAATGTCTCCAAAATTGGGCGAAAAGTGAAGAACGAGTGTCTTATTCTTAACCCAAACGTTTTCTCTGCCTACTCCACTATAAGCGGGATATGCCCCGAAGCTATGTTTTACGCTGTATCCCGCACATAGCAGAGTAGGCAGAGGGAACCTGGTAACCTAGTGTTAAGGCATTCCGTTCCAATTAAGATACTTCCGTTCCCTACAATCTGTCGCGCTTACAGTCGCACACTTATGCCCCAGCGCCACGAACTGCCCCAAAAAAATATTTTAGAACTTAAATTCATAAATCAAAAATTCCTTTAGTCCTATATGTAAAAGTATACCATAAGGTACATTATATATCGCCAGCTGTACCTTTTTGTTTTGTTAGTGCAAAGTCTTTCAAAACAAGAGGGGGAAAGTACTTTCTGTATGTAACTTATTCACGCTGCGCCCACTATGCGAGATGAGGGCATGAAAATATAGTCTTCAAGTGTCATCAACGAGATGAAAAATACGCTTCGTTAGTTATTTGCTGCAATATAACTTTGTACTTCGTTTTTAGGGTTCCATACCTCGAAAACGAACAAAAAGGTGAAAACGGAACCTTATAAGGGTCACTTTGTGGATGGCCATATAAGTCGAGATCGCCAGAAGGTATCAATCAAAAGTACTTTTTGAGAAAATGCATAAAAAAATGAACGTAGCGGAATTTGAGCCCGCGCCTCTTGGATACCGCCCAAGCGCCTTGATCGCGAAGCCATACGTTCTCATCAAGCTACGTCAAAATTCTTATACGCTTGTTACAACTAATTTATATTCCTTGTATGGCGGAGATTTTTACAAATTTCCGCTACCTTTACAGATCGTATTAGTATATTTTTCAAAAAAAAAATACCTTTTGTATATTTTTCTTTCCTAAGTGTGAAATAACTCTAAAATTGTATAAAATATCCATAATAGAATATGAGTATTTATGAATCGATTTTGCCGCATTTTGTATGAAATTCTTTGCGTAATTAAACCCTTTATATATTTTTTTGTGATCCTACAATTATGAAGTTTGGTACGAAGTACGAAGTGAAGTGAAGAATTTACAATATAAAGAAAGAAAAAAAAATGAAAATAAAAATATATAGTTATTTCATCGAAAAAAGGCATAACAAATTTATATTTATAGTTCAGTAAATATATATGCTGTTTATAATTAATAATAAATTTTACCTTTTGTCTGCTTTAATTATGTCATCCGCAAAATGGTAGTGTAATTAATTATATACAAAAAGGTTTTTTTTATATCTTTACTTATTAAAATAAGCGGCTTTTGTGACATGAAAGCTATTACGTTATAGTCTAATTTAGTCGAACAAATGAAGCTTAATTATTTTTATTAATATGACTTTTTTTTCATAAACGAAGTAAAAACGAAAAAAAAAACACCCTATTTTTTTCTATAAAATTATAAATTTTTCTTACTAATCTTTAACAGAATGAGCTATGAATGCGGCCTTTTCTGTTGAAATAACATAAAAAATAGTGGTCTCTACGACCGGTATTATGTGACTAGTGCAAGCCACGAAAGTGGGCTGGGCGCCTTTAGAAAGGTATGAAATAGGTTAACTCGTTAAAATATAATTTTTATTTTTCATTTCGGGAAGTGAACGACAACGTGCATAAGTAAATTAGGAAGTTTGTTAACCTCCCTGTGACTTCATTAACGCCCTGAGCTCTATTGCTTAACAAATCTATTCATTATTTATATATATATATATATATATATATATATATATATATATATATATTTCACAACGTCGATCTACTTGGTTCTTGATGACGTAGAATGTAAAGTGCCTATATATATTTTTTTTTGGAAAAGGACAAGTCAAACGAGCGTGCGGGTCACCTGATTAGTAAGACCTGGTAAGTGATTACCGCCGCCGACGACCCCGTGCATCACCAGAGGAGCTACAGGTGCGTTGCCGGCCGCCAAGGTGGGTTGGTCGCCGGAGCCCGGCATTACCTGATGCGAAACGCAGAGGCATAAAGCCACTCTTAACGCCGGTTTTAAATGCTGGGGGTGGTAATGATCCGGTCGAGTTTGCCCATGCATGTTGCCATTGCTGGCGACGTGACTCTACCACACGTACTTTAGTCGCCTCTTACGACACCACCAGTACCAGGATGATCCTATTCTAGGCCGGGATCACACGGCAAAATTAATACTTTACTCTCGAATTTTATTGTAGGAATTCTTTCAACACTTCCCAAGGAACCTACACACCAAATTTCAGCGTTGTACGCCGAGTACAGTCACTCAGTAATGGAATAGTCTTATAGATAGATAAACATAGATTAGATGACATAAAACAAAATAAAAAAAAAGTTTTTTTACTATGTAAGATTGTTTTCACAAAATGAAACAATTTGACACTGGCGACGCCGGAATTAAAAAGCTAATAAATATCACAGCGACGGTCGTAGATTCAAATCTAAACATGTTTCGGACCAAATGCTATTTAAAAAAATCAGCTTCACGCTGTATCCCGCACTCTTTTCCTCACTTTCCTCCGAATTTTCCGAAGCATTGCGTATTGAGTGGTGGAACTCAACGCTGGGCTTTTGCCTTGTTGCCAGAGCGAAGAAATGAAAATTTATAAGTAACAATTAATTCCCCCGAGTAGGTTAACGCAGGCGACGCCAGAGTCAAAATGCTGTTTACTTAGTAGTTTTTACATACTAATTTTTTAGCAAAAATGAGCAACAGTCTGCTAAATAAATAAAATTTTCCACTACAACGTGACAACCTTCTATTCCGTATATATATTTTGTTGGAGATTATGTAGAAGATGAATGGAGGTATAATAAAGAAAAAATTGTTCTAATATCAAAGCGTATCCAGCATTATCCCGGTTGCGTAGTGACAAATCCCAACATCGAGATTGACTGCGTCTTTCATAATGAAATAAAATATAAAAAAAATAAACTTCGCTCTTGTAGAGTAGAGCCCACGCGAACGCTTCGCAAGGTGAATTCTTTTCATGTCCAAATACTTCTTTTTATGTCCCTTTGAACGAGTAACGAATAAATGTTTCCCAGTTTATTACCAACTTAGTACGGGTATTGGATTTGCTATACAATTTTTTATAAGGGCGCTATTTCTTACCTTAAAGAGATTGAACTCTACTACTTTACAATATATTAAAGAAAATTGGGTTCAATAAAAGTTCGGTTAAAGTGACGGTTGTGGATTCGATTCGTGTTCAGGGAAATAAAATATTTAATATTATCATTTTATAGCTTTGGTAATAAGTCAAAACGCGGCTCTGAGTTCTGCCACTCAACACGCCTTGCCTGGAGAATTGCGCGGAGAGTGGGAAATAGAAGTGTCTTTATGGGAATATATAAAATACTGTGTGTATTTTAACACTAGGCTTCCAGCTTCCCTCGGCCTACGCATAGCTACGCGGGATATAGAGTGAAGTATAAAAAAATAAAAGATACTAATTTAGAAATTAATTAATGTATTGGATGACGAAACTCAGCGACTCTCTTTATCTACCAAAGAGGGAAAAAAAATTACTCGTACATTATATAATCATTCTTTCGAGTGGAGGTCGAACCCACAACTATCATTATTACAATCAGATGTTCTATTGCGGCCAATATGACCAAAACTCTAATAATTAAAATCTAAATAGCAATTTCAATACAATTGAAAATTATAAGCTATTCTAGTTACGTTATTACAATATAATATGAACGTAAGTAAATACATAACAAAATTATTGTAGTTAAACAGAATTCAAATACTAAATAATACATTTATAGACCGGAAACTGTAAATGGTTTTGTTTCAACTATTCGAGAACAAAAGCTATAGAATATTTTTTTTTGGTTTTATGATTTATTTCTCACATAGCAGGGTAGGCAGAGGAAACTATTCTTAACACTGCTTCATTCCCCGATTTCAGCGAATTTTTTGAGGTGTTGCGTGGCTAAACTAAAGAATAAATAACTAAATCAGTTTCACGCTTTATCCCGCACAGTGCAGGGTACCTAGTGTTAAGACACTCCGTTCCTTACCCTCCGTACTTACGTAGGCAGAGGGAACCTAGTGTTAAGACACTCCGTTCCCTACTTTCTGCCGTATTCTGGAGGCATTGCGTGTTGAGTGGCAGAACTCAACGCCGCGATTGTCCTAGACCGAAGCGACCAGAGCGAAGAAATGGAAATATAAATTTAAGTAAATATTTCATCTCCCTGAGTGGGGATCGAACCCATAACCAGCCGCTTTACAGTCACACTTTGTGCCACTGCGCCACGACTGGCTAAACTAAAGAATAATGAAATAAAAATAATTTACTCCTCATAGTAAGAATCGGAGCCACAACCGTCGCGTTTCCAGCTGTATGGACACTCAGTTTTCCACTCTCCGCATAAAAAAAAAAATACGCAAAAAGAAATTGAGGTAAAATTAAGAAACATTTAAAAGGAAGTCGTAATTCGACTTCCTTTTAGCTGAATACTTACTAAATATGAGCCGACAGAGTACACTAGCACGTAGCACTTCATGCATGGTGACTTTCAGTTACACACGTCGTATGGCAGTGGAGTTATGAATTAAAAACACTTAGGGTAAAGTTGAGTACGGGCGGTGCTTATAAAAAATGAGAAATAAAAAGATTTTCTTTAATATGTAGAATAAAATAAAAATTTATAAAATTAGAAAACAGATTAAATAATGGTGTAAATTTCTAATACCTATTAAGCTAATCTGTGAAGCAAAATAAAAAAATAACTTTTATAATGCTTGGTGAAATTGTTCGTTAGTTATGAGCTTAGATACAAATCATTATATTTGTTAGATTTTAGAATAAAAAAAAATAGCTACACACGGTATCCCGCAAATATCTGGGCAGACAGAAGAA